>JARK01001355.1:193558-211630 GCA_000688135.1 Ancylostoma ceylanicum | reverse complement strand
CACACACACACACACACACACACACACACATTAATTTTTATATTAGGTTGATTCATAAGTTTTGTCCCTATATGCTCATCACGTTGTGACTTGCTATTAAAAGATTTATTGTTGGCCTGATCTGGATGGCAAGGAAGGACTATGTATGCGCTACTGAATGAGTGGCTATCACTCTTGAATCCTGCAGCGATGGGCAAGGAACCTGCCCCGATAGAAACTAATCTGCCACAGTGCGCACCAGGGTAAAGCACGAGGTACGATTCGACTATTTCAAATACGTACCCCCCGTTTGGTTTTTATGAACTCAGCCAGGCCCACCTAGCTAGGCCCCGCCCCTTACTTGGTAAATAACCCCTATAGAGGTGTTCGATGGGTCACCGCCATCGACGCTTTACTGTACAGGGTGCGGCAGAAGCCTTTGGACAAGCACATTCGATCTTCAAAATATAAAGAACAGAAAACTGGAAAAGCGGATGGGTTGTTGTGTGTTAGAAGTTAACTTGTCAATATGAATAATATTTTTGATCCCAAAATTTCCTTCACTGGTAGCGATCCAGGCTTAGGGAAAGGTAGATGAGACTTTGGCCCGGCGTGCACGTTGATGAGGTCAAATTCATCTCGAGCCTCCTCCGAAGTTTCGGAAGACAGTCTAAAGTCCTGTATGGCATCAAGAAAGCCATAGCCCACAGAATTTAGAAACACAGGAACAAAATCTCGGAATCTCCCAGAATGATGTAGGAAATCGAAAAGCGTTTATTTATCTCCACCATGACAGTAGAGAAACATACTCACTTTGTGAGGCAATTTCGTCATTCTATGAATTAGAAATCAGCACGTATACATTAAAAAAGAGCAAGCCAACAAGTCCATAACAGAAAACGATGGTGATACTGCTCTTAAACAGATGAAAATAGCCATTACAGCGCGATTTCCGCGTTTGCATGCAAAATTTTGACCACTGCCAAAAGCGAAGCTAACAATATACCTAGAAGTGCCCTAACTATTTTCTAGATTTCCCAGAGATTTTTCTGGGTTTTATAGAAGAAGACTTCTGCTACCACCCCTCACAAGAGTTTGGAGTCTCCTCGCAAATAGCAAAGAGAACTAGTGGGGGGAAATGAACCTCCACTACCTGCGCGCTAGAGTCACCGCCGCACCTGGAACTTCCGAAGTCTGTGTACATAAGAGAGGAGTAAACGTTAGAAACAAAAATATTTTTAAAAAAAAACTGAAGGCTCGCGAGAGTCAAGCGATCAGAGTACACGCACAAGCCATCGATTTTTCTCGTCGTCGATGTTCTCTCGCGACGGGCGCACTATCTTACACTCTGCTCCCTCTCGCAGCCCCTACGCTGGACGCGCATCTCTCATGCCCTCTCGATTACTGTAGACTCCACCACAGGGACGGTGCGATACGGGTGCGATACACGCACCTTCTCCGCACCCCTCCTGTGGTGGAACCTACCGTAATCTCGCGCGCACTGGAGCGCACGTTAGCACGGGGGCGCGAAATGGTTTCCAAAGGGATTTGATTGCTTTAAGCGGTCAAATTTGAAGGACCGCCATGCTCTAGTTGCTTGAAATGGGTCAGAGGAGCGGATCGAGTAGAAGTTATACGCGAAGGGTAGTTCTTTTGAAACACTTGCTGAGTTGTTGATGCTGTAATCTTCACTCTTGTAGTAGAGACTATCTTCACGCCCGTACAGCCATGAGTGAGCAAATATTTTCGGATGCTCCCATTTCGTGCAACCGATTGAAACTCTGGATGTATGCCTGTTTAATATGGATACCACAGTGGGTTCAGATTCTGGATTCCAATGCCAACAAGCAGAACACCAACAATTTTGCTAGTCTGCTCCATATTCAAGGTACTGACCGAGTGAAATTTCCAAAGATCGAGTATAGCTCTTATTCTCCTTATTTCGTGGGTATACATTGAGACCTCCATTTTCTAAGCATTTCAATTCTCAACTTATTTCTCGCCAGAACCTTCTTCGCACAAACATTGTCAACTATTTTCGACACACTGATGAGATGTAGCTATTGATCTGTTTCAGCCGTCGGATTGTGAACCTCGTTGTTTTGAGTAAGATCTCCTATAATAATACTAAGATTTCTCGCCGGGGCTCCGCCCCGGACCCCGTACGTACCCCCCCCCCTTTGCTTTTCTGTTTTTCTCCTCTTAATACGTAGGGGTGGTTTGAAATATCGCACCTATGCTTTACCCTGGTGCGCACCATTTTGGTTTGTTACCAGCGTAAAAGAAAATGGAGTTCATGAAAGAAGATGCATTGGGAAAGAAGAGGACATTTTCATTCTTGAAGCAGTGACATCATGCCTCGACAAGTTCTCTTGCGAAGATAATATGCCTCGATATACACCGTGTTTGAAAACCCCATCTGAGTTGCATTTGGAGGCTCTGAAGGCACAAGTGAAAGGTAAGGTCCGGAAAACCACATGCCAATTGGCGTGTGCTTTATTGTGCTTTCAATTACCACCAACAAATGAACTGTGAAGAATTGATTTCGTAAATGTGCCGGGTCAAAATGTTCCACAAAATATCAGCCAGCGAACAAGGGTAGGAGGGTCAAGTACGTCTTTGAACTTCTGCGCAAAATCAAAGCTCTCCTAATTTAAGTAGTTCAAAAACTGAATACAAGTCCTTGGAGGTGTGAGCTACTGTTGAGTGCGGTCGGTACAGGGTTCGCACTGGAACAGCAGCGCTAACCTCGAAAAACCCAACCAACACAGACTTCTCCTATGTGCCTTACGCAAAGTTTGGGGAGTTGAGTGCTGGAGCCCACAATAAGAAAAAGGTACTGTGATGGGTAACACTTGTGTTTAAAACTCAGCCTTTGATATGGAAAAACTTGGCTATGAATTGTACTTGAAGACGAAAATCTTCTTCATACAGAACGGTGCCTTACCTAATCCTGAGAACTTTAGGTATAGTCTTCTGAAGATACCTGGTTGGAAACACCTGGTTATGTAGCCAACAACAATCTGCTCGGTAAAAACTTCACTAAATGTAACTACATGGGATCCGAGGTAGTACAGGTTTTCCAGTCAAAACGGACCTCTGCAGCGGGATCGATGAGCGGTCTCATAGATAGAGCAGGGTTGTTTACATAAATGGCCAATATATCAGTGGTCGATACCGCATTGTTTCAAAGTTATTTAATTTGGAAACAAAAGTTGCCAATGGGGACAGAACTTATGTACCAACCTAATATATATAGAGTTAAGTCTTGTCACTGTGACCATTCACCAACGCCAACACATTTCGGGCAACTGCCTCTACGCCGAAGAGTTATTCAACGTAAATTTTGTGTCAGATTGACCACATTCTGTATCCTGTGCTCTTATATCCTGTTCAACGCCTGCTACAGTATCCCTGTTTGTGTTCGTCCATTAGTTTATTACTATAGGAACGGACTCTCCACCGAGAGAGAATTGTAGTTTTTGATTTTCCTTCTACAGCACATTGGCATATGCGCAACGGAAATGCTCTATTGTAGTCGCACACAGTACAATCACACAAACATCTGGACGGAATGCAGTTTTTTTTCTACCTAGGCCTTTCACAACGTTGCTATGAAATATGCAAGTTCGGAGAATAGGAAAAAAAAAGAAAAAATATTGCGAAGTATGCATGAAAAAGAATGAACGATGCAGATTCACCAAGGAAGTAACAAAACATTTCACCATGGCTTCATATTTTTTCTGAGGAATTAATTCGTAGAGAACATATTACTGCATGTCGTACTCCTGACGTTGGTCGCGGTCTTAATTTTAGCACACCACAATCTGCTCCACATTTCAATTCGAAGAGGACGGCTCAGAATAACAATAGCGTACGCGTTTATCGCCATCGTGATTAGGAAATATACATCAAACTGAAAATTACCTATTTGTATAGGATCGCAAAACGGGTCATTCTACAACTCATTGAGTTTCTGAAAACAGATAAAATGGTGGGAAAAGATAGCAGAGCTGAAAACAGCACACAAAAAAAATTAAGAAGAATTCGTCCCTGAAACTTCACTGGCACTATTCATCTAGTTCTGCGGCAAAATTTCAAAATTTTTTTTGCCCTATCATCGCCTAAGGGGGTTTTCCGAGATGATGAAGACGACTAGTGCATCGGTTTTGTACCGTGACCTCATTTTTGTACTATTACGGTAGGTGTACTGTGGATACGGTATCTTATAGAATCCTCTCAGATTTTGCGTAGAGGGGTTGTTTTAGGCGCTGATCACGATTATAAACATTATTTTGCATGTAACCCTCATTCTCGTCCTGAAATTGGCGTTTTCTCTAATTACCGTATGTCGAGATACAGCTGGCTATACGAAATAGCTACGGCTATATCTCGACAGCGCCCTATCCCCTTCTCCCACATCTTTTACCATGTAACGTATGTAATATAATAAATATCATAAGCCTAGTTCTATTCACATATGAACTCCCCTCGTACCTCAGGTAGGACATGATCACTCTTATCCTGACACGTATACCTACAGTATCCCAGTAAAAATGGGGTTACGGTACAAAATAGGTATGATATTCGTGATCAATACCCCAACAATATCCCTATGCAAAATTTGAGAGGATTCTTTGTGACAACGTATCTACAGTAGACCTACCGTAACCCTACAAAGATGATGTCACGGTACAAAATGGATGCGATATTCGTGTTGAACACCCCAGAAAACCCCTCTAGGCGAAGTTTGGGCAAAAATTTTCATTTTGAGATTTCAGGGCAGAACCAGCCGAATAGTGGCACTTCACAATTTTGTGGGCTACTCGATTATGCTAAGGCCACCTCTAATGTAAAGAATGCACTGAAAGTGCAAAGAGCTGCAAGTTTGAAGATGCCTGATCCAAAACAAGTGGAAGATGTTGGACGAGTGATCTTATTCAACGGAAACGCTCAGTTTTTCCGCATAACATTATGCACTTAGTGACGAGAAATGTGAAGGGTAAAGACTGCTAATGCGTCCACGCACTGGTATACATAGTCCCTCGTATGGCGTGGCTTTAATTCTGCTAAATAACTTCCTGTGGTTGAAGACAGTATCTCATCTCATACGTCGCTTTCGCCACTTGTAGAGGAGTGAGCTTTCGAGAACAATGGCTTAAAATTTCTTAAAAGCACTGGGAAACGAGTGTTCTGAAGGGATGCTTGGCCGAGAATTTCGAAATCCTCGGCCGTCTTTGAGAATGAGAATGCTTCTCTGGACCCACGTCATTACATGTCTTGACAGAGTACGAAACGAAGACGTACGGTCAATGTTTGGAAAAGCACTCATCACGGCAAGATGCGGAAGCTCGAGTACGCTGGTATGGTCACGTACTGCGAAGGGATGACAGCTCAGTCGCCAAACCAGCAATGAACACCACTACGGAAGGTCGTAGATCAAGATTGCGGCCCAAAGCCAGGTGGCTAGACAGAAAATGAAGATGATATGCGGTTATTGAAGCTCAGTGTGGATGACGTGTTCGATCGAGGGAAACGGCGTCATCGCACTACGAACGCCGACCCCATTCCTTGCGAAACAGGCTAGGAAGAAGAAGATTCTGTGCTATAGTGATAAAAGACTAAAATAATCAAATAAATAAATGCTCAGAGTATCTACAGGAAAAATGAGGCTTCGACGGCAGGAACTTCTGTGTAGATTTCACATTCAACTCCTTTCTAGACCTGGTCGACCACAGAGAAATCTCTGAGATATGAATGGTCAAGATGTTTTTATCTTATGAGAGAAGCGAGAAGGGAACACAATTGAAGTAATACATGACAATGACTCGCGAAAAAGGCTTTGAACCAGTAAACCATTCACATAAATAAAACAGTGATTTGCAGAGCATGGTTGTCATTCACAGGCAGAGATATTGTGAGTAAAACCATTTAGGTTTGGTTTGCTTGGATCGTGATATCCACAGATGAGGTTTACTATAACAGATAGTAATTTACAGGGTGTGCCAGAATTAGTTGCGCGTACATTTTTTCTGTTTCAAAACCTGATGGTTAAGCGAATTTACGAGCGATTCTGGGAGTTCGTTTGCTTAAGCCATTTTTACTGTAAACAACAGCTATTTTTTAAATTGGTCTCTTACGTTTGCACAGGCTTGAGAAAACTTCCTAGCCAAGAGCTAAAAAATCGCTTTTTATTCGTCTCTGTCCTGTTCTTTGCAATTTTTCCAAGGTAGACTTTCGAGTATTCTGAACTTCTATAGATGGTAGTTTGGGGCTGAGTCTTCATCACCGAAACCGTGTGATGATTCAAACCATGAAGTGCTTGTGGCGGTCTGGATAGACGTTATATTTAGTATGAAAATTTTGCTGGTTTTCGCGATCTAAAAAGTAGTAACCAATAGTGAACGGAAATCTGGTGACTGTACTGCAACCTTTGAAGTTCCATGATCCTGTCAATAAAACTTGGTTCTTGAAAACTGATTGAGTCCCACCTTACAGAGAGAAAATAGTTCTAACTCAGTCTGAGGAATGAATTTTTCCACTTTCTCGCTTACAAGGATTACTCCCTCTATTTGCAGTCGCGCGGGCTTCTATTTGAATATGTCAGGGCGTGGGGTCTGCCTTGCATGCAAAAGGAGATAGACTTGTTGAAAGTCGTCATTAGAAAAGTTAAGAAGGAATCTTGTGAAATGAGACCCGCGATTGACGGGCTGTGCTATCAGTAGACCTCTTCAAGACTGTACAGGCGCAGAACTGAGTCATTTGCAGAACAAGTCAATGTTTAGAGTAGAGATGTCTTTATCGCGAATACGCTCAACCGTCCTTGTTTGAGACTGAAAAATGTACGCGCAAGTAATTTTGGTGCACCCTGTAATGTTTCCATGGAACAACAGCTGGAAATGTTGTGCTGTAAACATGAGAGTGAATGATATCGATCGCAAAATATTATATGAAGAAGAGGACTTCATTATCCCAACTACACAACCATCATAGTTAATATTAATTGGCATTTTATGTGCGTGTGTGTGTGCAAGAGAACCAGCCCCTGCCGAAAAAATCTAATTACACCACGATGTTCAGCGTCAAAAGTTATGTCTAAAAAGTGTGCAAATTTTCATTTTTACCTGGATTGACAGGTGTTTTTGTCCACTTTTAGTTGCTTGGAAGACCCCCAGTTGTTTACATCACAGGGAAAGTGAATTGGGCTTGGTGTTTATTGTTCTCTGTTTATCAGGTCATATGCAAGATATGATGCGGGTGGGTATGTTTCAGAGACAAGCGGAGGAAACAGAAGGGCAGGCGACAGGAAGGATGAATCGAGATGGGTCCAACTGTGTGATAAGGGCACCGGCGTCCAAAAGTGGGGGAACACCTGGGGATGGGTCCAACGGTGTGATAAGGGCGCGCCCCGCGTGCAAAAGCGAGAAACACCTGGAGATGGGTCAAACGGTGTGATAAAAGTGCGCCGGCGTCCAAAAGCGGGGAAACACCTGGGGATGGGTCCAACGGTGTGATAAGAGTGCGCCGGTGTCCAAAAGCGGGAAACACCTGGAGACGGGTCCAACGATGCGATAAGGGTGCGCCGGCTCTAAAAGGTGGAGCAGCGCTTGCAGCCAAGTCCAACGGTCCTGTACAAGGTTGAAAGACGACATCCTACTGTTGCACAACTTCAAAGCCACAAAGCGCGAGGTTGCGAGAAACGGGAGTTTTGACAAATGTAGAATGATTGGCGTGGTGTGAGGATGATGTAACATACTGGCAACGCGAGCGAAGCGAGCAAGAAAAGAAGCCTGGGAGTCCGGCGTTAGCCGGACGATTGGGCTGGTATGTATTATTCTTCAATTAGTATTCCTTAGAAATGGAGGTCTGAGGTGCAAGATACTTAATTTTGTTCGCTGGCAAGGCACAGCAGTGAGAATTGTTTCTCTTTGAATCATGGAGGATGTGATTATGGACGCATTTTGCTGGCTGATCGTCCAAAAAATCATGCTACAATTGAACCTTACCTGGGATTGTATCCATAGTACAACAGGATTTCTGAGATTGAAGGCAACCGATAGATCGTAAAGCGACTGCATTAGATTCACTGGGCAGGTGATAGCAGTAAGAAGAATGAGGTTCTGAAGATAAAAATTCAATGGCGTCCGAGTTCTTAAATCAATTTTTGCATTTTCACTTTCATTCGAATATCCGAAAAGTCGTTTATTCGAAATATTCGAATATTCGAAAAAGCTGAACATCCGAAGTATCCGAAGTTTTCGATTATTCGAATATTCGAGTAGTTGACGTTTGGAAAATATTCGTTTATTCAAATATTCGGAAATTCGAAAAAAAATTTCCGGACGCAACATCCTACTGTCGCCAGATCGAGTCTTTTGCAATGCGATTCTGTTAGCTTTTAAATTAGGTCTGGCAAGCTTGCCTGCCTGCGATACTTTTTGAAAAAAAACCAACGATTCTCTTCGCATAGAATTGATGGCGTGATTAGATTTTGGTTATGTTGTTCACCTTACAAGGGAAGGATACTTCATCAGTGTGGCCTTTCGTAGAGTGGTGCATACTGCCTTGTGCAGCTCATGGCGCTGATTTCGAATCTGCTTTTATCTAGGGGCAATCTTGTCTCTTCAGGGAGTTATGCCCTTTTTTCCTAAGGGGAGTGCTCACAGAGGCGGCACAATAGTCATGGATCGGATGAGATGTGGCGCAAAGGTAAGGCTCTCGCTCTTCGTGAAAACGGTAACGGGTTCGAACCCTCGGCTTGGTTACCGTTTTGCATTTTTCTTTCACTGACTGTTTTCGTCTGAAAATCTGTTCTATGCAATTTCAGAAGGGTTTCCGGCACTGTTCGCCCGACCCTATCCGAAAATCTCGAAATCATGGTTTTTCTTCAAACTTTTCCTACGGTGGTTATTCGAATAGCTGATCACGAGACTCGTACTAATTTCGTATTGCAACATCATTTTTGTAGGATTAGGTTGGGTATACGGTGAATACAGTATCTCACAACTCCACTGTAACTCCACTGGGAAAAATTCTGAAACTTTGCACATTGGGATTTATTCATAGCAGCGTGGTACGGTAAATAATGGCGTCACTCGAGATGTAAATACAGTAACTCTTCTAGGAAGAAGTTGAGAAGATTCTTGATGACGTTAGGGTACAGAATAACTGTAACAGTAGCAACCAGCGAATCAGATAACCCCAGTAGTGAAGTTTGAGCGGAAATTGTGATTTTCAGTGTTGAGCTAGGCCAATACATGGTCCACATATATAATCAGATGTTCTGAAGTTTTGGAACCCTTTGAACGATTAGAGGATGAGCATTCTATGTTATTCCACCGCCTGTGGCCATAAAAGAACTGAAATTCAATCGTTCAATTAGAACGTTTTCAAATTTCCAAAATCTCTAATAATTAGTATGGAAAACACTATAAAATTCCGCAAAATAGATGGTCGAGGCGAAAAAATATCAGTGGAACAAAAAATGCAAAATACCTGCATATGGCAGGACTCGAACCTGTGAGTGCTTGTCTGAAGAAAGGGAGACTTACCTTTGCGCTATGAGCTATGTTCTTACCACAGGCTCAGCGTTTTCACTTGAGCACCAAATATGGACATAACTCGTCAAAGAGAGCAGTTTGGCCGATTTTGAAAACGGATTTGAAATCAGCTTCAAAAGCTGCATAAGGCAATATACACCTCTCTATGAATGGCCACACTGACCAAGTATCCTTCCCTTGTTAGTTACATGCATAGCTCCGATAGGGATGAGATGGGAGGGGGGGGGGCAAAGTGAAGGTTGTCCATCAAAGCCCGTGAGATTGCGAACGTAATGATACCACACTGTTTTTCCTTTCGTGCTGTGTTGAAACACTTCGCCTTACATGTACAAATGACCTATGAAGCTTGGATGGGCTAGCCAGAGAACGCGCCGGTTGGAAGGGTGTCCGACGCTTGGGTGAGACAAAGGAGCATTTGGCCCACACTGGGGCTCTCGTAGGTAATGAGGGAAAGTATCAAATATTCAGCAGCATTCTGCTTAGAATTTTATTATGAGTGCACTGACAACTGCCCAGCATCCAACCTACGGAAACACGCAGAAAATGGAGCGGTCATCAATGGGTCAAAGTAGTATAGGACTTCTCAGCTCATTGAAATCTCATTTCGGTCATGGTAATATTGTCCAGTCTGGAATAGCTTCGACAATCCGCATGAAAATTGTGCAACGCTCACGTTTCCAAGCTGAGGGCGATTCTATAGGTTGATGCTTAATTTCCAGGCAATTCACAGCTACTTTTTGAGAACTATGTTCTAAAAGGTCATTCGCCAAGGAGTGTGAACCTCATATTTTCTAGTACCATTTCATTTATTTGCACAATCAAAGCTAGAACTGCATGCTCCGTGTACATTCCAGGATCGATATCGATGCAAAAATTCGCTGCGTGTCCGCTATGCACAAAGCGCGCTCAGACATTCGCGCGTTTGAACCACAGGCGAACCTTCCACTTTTAGCCGGTACGCTTATAGTCGGTAGTCGCAAGTGGACCAACAATAGTACTGAAAGTGCGAGTGGAGGAAGAAAAGTCGGGAGAGGTAGGACAGATGCAGGTGTGTTCTCGTCCTTGTTGGGGATGCGGTCGCGGTATGGAGGGACGCAAAAATCCGCCTCCCAACGAACCAATGGTTGCAATGGAGGATGACCTGCTCCGTTCCTGCCATCTCATTATCAGTAGCAGGATTGCGACAGACATATTGCAGCAGTACGCACAGCTAACAATGAGGGCGGAACAGGAACGCCGACTACCCCTTTTGCGTTTCTGGCGCAGGTGTCATGTCGGTAGAAACGGTTTCGAGCCGCGTTTCAAACGCGGTTTTAATGTCTGAGCATTGAAAAGCCAAAAAGGCTTTGAAATGAGGCATTACTGCTGGAGAGACCGTTTGTGCTGCCTTGCTGCTGCCCGGTTATCAGAGTGAAGGAGTGTCAGATAACGTTCAATCCCAAGTGGTCTTGATAATGCTAATCTGTTTTACATACAACGTCTGGGTAATGCTACTACATCTGATGAATAAATAAATAAATAAACAATAAAATAAATAAACAAATAAACAAATAAATAAATAAATAAGCTCGCTGCGCACGCCCATGGTCGATGCTTCGAACGCGAACATGGCCATCCACGCTATCCATCCTTCCGTGGTCTGTAAATAGGTACCAGAGGAGTCTGGAAGGATGAAGCGTTCCCCGCAAGTCAACGCCTCTGCGACTCTCAGATGAAGTCGAATACGTGGCGCATCCCACGTGACTAGATTGATCAACGCCGACCACTTTATCCTTTATCCTTTAAATAAATAAATAAATAAATAAATAAACGTGAATGCATATGTATAGTGAATAACAATTTCTTAATTTGTACCAATTCTCGCCCGATTTTTTGCTGTTGTTTCTTTTTCTGTCTTCGAATCGATACAACTGTACAAGTGATTAGTATACCATTAACAATTTCGACGAGAAGCACAGTGAGTGCTCCAATGAGTCTAGCTGCCTGAAACTTGCTGCTATAGAAACGGTGACTGGTCTACTTATACACTTCTCTTGAAGAGAGTCACTAGAGTCACTAACCAGTGTCTGCTCCTCCCTTCCGATCAACTTCCAGCCATCCACTGTGTGCTCGTAAACACATTTTGTCAGGAACCATTCCGTATATGCAACGAATGACAGGACGACAGAAGCGAAATATAAGTATTTCATTCGCACTTTCTCCCATAGCTGAAGAAGACATGTTGAGTTTTGAAAAAAAAAGTGAACTCTAAGAATATGGTTCACAATAGTCAGCCAGGAATGTCGTGAGAGAAAAATCACCTTCTGATGAATCATGGGTTTACATGCAGCGGTGTAACGGTTTAGAGTCATCAACACTTCACCAAAAACATGAATCAAGAAATTCGTACCAGTGAAGGCCATCATTAAACGAGTGCCGAGTTCAAATTGGTGTCCTAAAATGTCTTGTAGTAGCAACGTTTTGGGTTGAGAAGAAATTGAAGGAAGATTTTTCAACGCTGCTTTCATACCCCCTCAGTAAATCCATGAGCTCATTTTTATTGTATATTTCACAAGTCTGTCGCTTCATTGTCAAAGCTTCTAGTGGTTTGTTCAGCAGCGGGCCTCTTGCGAGCAACACAGTGGCTTCAATCACTGAATTGTTTTCGTATGTGTGGCATAGGGTGCGATGTCGTGAAGACTAACTTTAGCTTCCGCGTCGGTTTATCGGCTCATACGGGCGCGTTGGTGATCCTGGGCGTTGGACTGCGATGCGCAGCGGAGGTCCGTTCTCTTGTAGAGTTTCCCAAGCTGAGAAGAAGTTCGACTTTTCCGGGCGACTGGAAGCCTAGCTAAGGGTGAACCGCTTTCAGGATCCTTCACCGTTTTGACAGAATCAGTAGCTAGTTGGTTTGTAGGTTTGGGTTGTAATTAGGTGGTAAAACTATAAATGCGCGCTTGTGGGTAAAACTAAAACAATTTTAAAAGCAGTGGTGCAGCACCTCAGTCCAACTTGTCTCCACTTTCAATCGGTGACCCTTCGCCATCTTCTGGGCAGAGAACAAGTGTCTCCTTAGAAGAATCCGCAGCAGCACGAGGCAGTATAGCAGCTCGTCGAAATTCTGACCCTGGCGCAGTTTTTGGACCTTTTCTGTGCCAAGGAAAGCCCCTTCGACGAAAAAAAGTCAAAATTATCGCCTAACGGTGGCAAGTCTAGGCTACACGGCGACCATAAGGACAACTTTCCTTCCTAGGTTGGGAGAGGAGGTCATTCCCAATATTCCGGCTCAGTCACCCAAGTTCCGGAAATTATTAACTATTATAGATTATTGATTATTGCACGAATTTCCTCAAATAGCGAAACAAATCTGTGTATATAAAAGTGGAAGTTTGTATGTATGTATGTTCCGAATAGAAATCGCGGAGGATGAACCGATCCGGACCAAATTTTGCATGCAGGTCGAGGACGGGCCGGCGGAGGTTATAGGCTACTTTACGCCGGGAAATATTGATTGATTTATCGATTATATCGATTTTAATGATTTTTCGACGTTTTTGCTCAGGGACTGGCGAGGACATGCCCACTAGGGTTCCTCAGTACGCTGACCACGAATATGATAACCGTTTTGCACCAAATTATTGATTTATTGATTTTATCGATTTTTCCACTTTCGTTCGGGAACAGGCAAGGACGTGTCTTCTAGGGTTCTCCAATGCGCTGAGTACGAATATGACAACCATTTTGGGCGAGGGTAACGATTTATTGATTTTATCGATTTTTTCCACTTAAGCTCGGGGACGGGTGGGAACATGTCAGATGGGGTTCTCCAATATGTCTAACATGAATATGACAGCTATTTTGCGAGGAAGTATCGATGAATTGGTTTTAACGAGTTTTTCACGTTCGAGCAGGTGAAGAAAAAGGTTAACGAAACTATTTGACGTGGTGGTCACTGAAATGACGAGCACTTCAAATGGATGAATTTGTATCCTAACTAACCGCATCAGCGTGAAAAGCTTGGGGTAGTAAAACTCCCGAGCGGAGCCGGGTATGCCGTCTAGTATCCTATAAATGTATAGCATGGAGTGATCCTTCATTCTGCTGTTATTTTTCTTTGTTTAAAGCCGCATAACTCACGAATGGAAAACCCATAATTTTGGTAGGTCAAATACTAAATTTCCTCAAAAATCGAAAACTGGAGATTTCTCAACAATTCACGTATGAGTACATGCGTCCTAATTTGCTCTTTCATGCAGTTTCAAACATTCTAGAATAAGTGCTCAGAAAGGAGTAAATAAAGGCTGTAGAAAACAGCGCGTATTCATAGTTTTACACTCTAATACATAAGTCAGCAGCTACCTGTGGTGATAGCTGAGTACTCTACGGCAGGACTGCCTCAGTACGGGGGGGGGAACTTCCACATGTCTGTCCAGCACAATTTCTGCCCCAGTAACCAGCACACTGCCCTTTGCCGTCTCAGAAGTAGGACGGTACGGCAACTGGCT
Organism: Ancylostoma ceylanicum; assembly: GCA_000688135.1. NCBI lineage: Eukaryota > Metazoa > Nematoda > Chromadorea > Rhabditida > Ancylostomatidae > Ancylostoma > Ancylostoma ceylanicum. Next base: position 197,607 of record JARK01001355.1, on the reverse strand, counting down.
AGAGGCGATTAAATCACTTCTGAGATCCCAGAGAAAGAAAGCTCATAATAGTGGCGATTGCTACATACGTATCTTTTCGAAGCAGGAGCGGCATGCAGAGAATGGAGGAGTCGTTCTTTTGCATTTTATAGAACTCATGATGTCAATTGAAGCACATCTTAGCCTTCTGCCGACCTACTGGGGCATCACGGAAGTGGTACGCCCGGTTCACGTCCACAGAGCTACCATTGCGTTACTACGGAAGAGAATCCTTTTATTCTAATCCATTATGGACAAATAATGATAACTTGTACTACTACACTGCTCCTTTATGCTCATTGATCACGGGCTGACCCCGGTGAACATGAGAATCGACATTGTGCGAGGCTTTTCTCTTCTATCTACAAGCCACTGACATATAGCAGGTGGAAGAAACCCGATTGAAAGAAGTGTATCCCCTCGCTTGGTAGTACTTACCGAATCCGAGTAAGTAGTCAGCACGTGTCCATTCCAGTGCTACAATCGCCAAAATATCGAAAAATCCTTAATATAGAAGTTATACATACAACTGCATTAGTAGGCTGGTGGCTAACAGAGCCAAAGGCGTACCAGTAAAGATGAATGTTCGGAAAAATGTCGAACTAAAAGCTTTTGTTTTGGAGAACGCCATCACAAACAAAACATAGGAATAGAAAATAATTGTCGCTACTGATGCTATAAAGAGTGTGTCCGCTACTATAAAGGACAAGTCTATCATTTGCCTGAAACAGCAGCTGAGAACTGAGGGGAAGTCCAAGCCATAGATTAAGAGGATACGAAATTAAATGGACAATGATACCTCGAGGATGATTTTGAATTTTTTCTCTGAAAAGGTCTCAATGGATGTGAAAGAAAGTATTATACAGTGGGCTTCGATGGCGGTGACCCATCCACGTCTTCGAAAGGAACGTGGCCCGACCGCATCGCTCACGATGGAATCGTCGCTGCAGTGGCGAACCTTGGTTTTCTCGTCATTTGTTCATCACATTAGATGTTACCTAATAAGAAAACAAACTATCTGTGAAGAACACCCCATACTTTTTTTGTCCTGCAGGAGCGACGCCGTCGCGCCCGCGTGCTTTTCGAGGCCGCAGAGGGGTCACCGCCATCGGTGCTCACTGTATGGAAGAGCGTGGGCTATGATGAGGCAAAACAGTGCGCGTAATATTAGGTTGCCCAGAAAATCGTGCACCATCACTTATTTTTTGATCCAGAATTTCTTGCTCTTGAATTGGAATTACTCGGCAGTAGAATGTGATACTACTTCTCATCTATGTAAACTGGAAGACGAGGTTTAATCCATAAACAGTAATATTATAATTTTCTGAAAAATGTAAAATTTGGTGTAAGAATTTCGGATCAACGTAGTGTTTGTGGTCGGTTCGTTTTTTTTGAATTGCGCAATCACAGAAATATCACCAACTTGTTCCACCTCCTTATGGCCTACGCCTACCATAAATTGTTGCAAAATAAGGCGTAGATTATTGGAAAACGTGTATTGGCAACACTTCATCGGCAAGGCGTCCATACACGCCAATGTCGCGGAGAGCTTATTCCACCATCTTCTGGATAGGATCCAGAGATTAGTCACTGACTAGGTCTTGCATTTTTTGATTTTATCATCAAATTAATCAAAACTCTCTTCTGATGTTTTCAAGGACGATAAAGGAAAGCCTAACTAACCCTCCTTTTTATTCGTGGAAATCCTTACCACTAATGATTGAGAAATCAACAGGGTTGCCGAAAAGTATGGGCGCTGAGAAAAACAGTATTTTTCTTCTGTGAGCCACAATTAATCTGTGTTTGTCATTGCTTCTGGTACATAAGTGCATAACTAATCAGTTTTGCAAAAAGCTCCACGAGTGGCCTTTCTTGGCCTTGATGAAGACCTTCATCTTTGTTTTTAGAAAATAAAGGTGCGCCGCAGGCAGTCCCCACTAAATTTTGACCAGCTTGCCTGAGTTTGCGTGCTAGAGACCCTGAGCACATGCTATTCTTATTCTCCATATTCTTCTTCACAAATACACAGTTAGACAAAATCACGGGATTCAAATTCAGGCAGTAGGGGCGTCAGTAACTCTTCTTGTGGAAACCTGGGAACGCCGGCTCTGAACACACAATGGGTGTCTCGGTCCTGTGGGGCCGAGCGTAGTCTTACTTAAGAGTCATGTTGGTGTTTTTCTGTGAGCATGGGATGAGCACTTTTCTGAGGCTCTCATCTTGACAGAAATTGGCGTCGATTTTACCATCTTATTCTGTAAAAGCAGGAATATCTTCGCAATTGCGGGCACTTCCCTCCAAACCATCACAACTCTCTGAAACAACGAGATTGTGACGGTTCTCTTTTTCTCTAGAGAATCAGAAGCCTTAACTGATAGACTGATAGTTGTTCCGAAAATTGTGGACAACTTAACTGGTGAAAAGTTTCTCATCAGTTCACAGCAAATCTTCGTGCGGCGCACTACGATGACCCGGAAGGTTTTTTCTGCATTTCTCAGTTTTCTCGCATTCGCTGAATATTCTATTCTAACCAGTCAACAACAACGCAGTCTCAGCCCTTACATAGCAATGACTTAAATAGACCAACTTGTGAGTGCAGGACTTTTCGACGCAGTGTCCGGACCGACCCATCATTTTGGCTGACTCTCTTCTCAATGGCCTTAAAACTCCTCCCTGTGTTTACCAAACAGGGACAACCCGTGATTGTTTCCCCGTTAGGGGCTCCTATGTCACTTCATGATTTGGTAATCTTCTGAACTGGTTTCAGAAGAGATATCGACTTTCTTTGTGTTGCAATGAGTTCTCCACAGCGGGTGGGGCACACAATAGATTCGCGGTGACCCCACTGTCGCACACCTCCATGGAACCGATTGAATTGTAGTTCAGAAGAAAGAGCATCTGACAACGTATCACTCTCATGTGGAACAGAAATGAAATTACATTAAACATGAGAAAGCAGAAGCGCCAAATGAGGCGCCCATACTTTTCGGCCACCCTGTAGAACAGTTCGATAAGGTTGTGCTTTCAAATGAACGATGTGCTTTGAAAGGGTAGTACACCACGCTGAAGTAAACTGCATGTATGACAGTGGAACAGAAAAAAGGGCGTGGCCCACATATAAAAGCAACAAATTCGCACACGGAAGCCATTTCATTGTTCCGTTATTGTTGACGTAACTATCGTGCCTGACTAGGTCAAAACAGGCATCTGTTTTTATCCCATGGTTTGCAGGTTTTCGATTGCTACGATTTCAAAGTGCACAATGGATAACGATATTGCATTTGTAGTTGTGCTTCACCTAGAAAAACAACAGTAAAGAATCAACGATTGCAGTGGCAAAAGAACATTTCAAGAATCAGAGTTAGTTCTACTTTAGAAATGCAGTTAGCACTGGTCACAGGCTGTTCTATTGGCTTTGCTTGGTGGCGATCCAAGCAGGCAACCCTCGCCCAACATCGAGGTTTTCCCACATTTCCTTACTTAGACCCGCGGTGGCTGAAAATGACGGAAATCACTCATTTTCTGAGGTCCTACGCTGATAGACCTGAAACTGCCCCCTGTTTTCTCGAGTGTCTGCTCTTCGCGAAATGAACACTGACTGATCAAATGTAGTGATAACAATGTCACAGTTGATAAAGTATAATAGCCAGGTCCTGCTCCAAGTACTGTGATTGGTCATGAATGAGGTGGCTATTATAGTTAACACATTCGAAGATTGGCCTCGAATATTCGAGCCTGTCGGAGCCATTCGAACGAATAAATAATATTCGAGGTGGAAGTATTGAAAGTATTCGAATTCGAATGTTCGAATATCACCCTCTTCGAATATTCGAATTTTCGAATGTTCGAATAATCGAATAATCGAATAAATGTTGGTTTCAATAAATGTTGGCGGTTGGTCATTGAAGATGTTCTGCCTGTTTTCCAAAGATTCATCCTATTCAAATTTCCTTTTGTATTTAAAAATTTGTGAAGAAAATCATCACGTACGTATGTGCTCTAGTGGGTGAGGGGGGGGGGGGGGGGGGGGG
>JARK01001355.1:182053-193431 GCA_000688135.1 Ancylostoma ceylanicum | reverse complement strand
TGGGAGCGTGTGTGCTTGCTGCTTTTGCGTATAAAGCTCTCGAGACAATAAAGCAGAGATGGATAACGTACTCAAGTATAGCGTCACCAACTCCATGTATTGAGACACGTAAATCCCTTCTGTTCCGTAGGTATAAATGGTGTGTAGCAGTCGTGAAATAATTGAATATGTCCTGAGAACTCGATTTCCATCTTCTAATATCAAAGATCTTTCTATAACACTACAAGCAATAGTGCGCAAGTTTTTGTATTTTACCAAGACAAAACACATTCCACATTTGAGCTTTGTTGCAACGACTTCGCTTTTGGGGGGGGGGGGGCTTGAACTAATTTTCCAAAGCTTTTTCTTTGTTATTTCAAACATTTTTCCGGGATAATTCTCTTCGAGAAGTTTTTCGAAAGGAATGTTCTCAACAATACTTGTTATTGTTATTTGTTCAAGAAAAAGTCACGAACGGTCGTAAAAACGCTTGAGATGATCGCCAGTTATGACAACGGTCGGCTAAAGTCTGCTCCCGAGAGCTGGCTCGTATTTTGACAATTCCGAATCCTCATCATTTTTTGTAGGAAAATCGCGCCTCTCTCAGTCTTACAAGCTCTCCTTAAAATTCCCCAAGCATATGTAACGATATAAAAATGGGTTCTGATTATTCTTTTCTCCTCATCTTGATTGACCTCCTTCAAGGACTTCCATTGGGGACTTCCTCACACTTTAAGTAGTACCTGCTATCTCAAAGGTGTTATGGCTTGACGAAGTTTTCGTTGATTAAAGTCGTGTGAAAAAATAGGGTCATTGTGAAAAAAGCCATTTCTTTTGCATCAATCTAAAGCCTCAATGTATACATCTTCTCCAAACCCTATCCATTGCCAAATGGAAATATCTTGGAATAGATTGAAAAGCGCTAAATTGAATAAGCAGACTGCGAGAATGTCGCATGAAGAAAGGCTACGCTTCAAAACATGGGTAGGTACTTGACAATCAGGGTTTCTCATGTCGATGTTTTTACTCATCATAAGTTTAGTTACTATTAGGTTGTAGGGAAAGTTCTCGCGGTTTTAAAAAGTGTGCTTTTTACAATCCCACGTTGCCTTTTAGCGACCTATCTTTTGCATATATAAGGAGGTTAGGTATGTGCAAGTTTATAAGTGTCACTCACTATAAACTCCTGCACAACCCCTACCAGGAATATAGATTTTTCAAAACAGTACTTTTCGGCCTTCTAGTATACGGCTTCAAATCTGGTGAATCAGCAATCGTATCCGGACGCCGTATTAATGCTGCATTTGGGCACGGTGCAGTGGTCAAACGCCCTACGCAAGACTGGTCCAGACGCTTTCGTGCTGGCGACTTCAACCCCAATGTTTTCTCATAGTCGGGACGCGAATCCGCAGCAGACAATTGTCGATTGCGGCAGCTGGTAGGTTCAGATCCATGGCAAACCATGTGGACGCAAGTCTTAGATGTTCACTTTACCACCATTGTCGATCACCTGCATCAGTTAGGTAAGGTACAAAAGTTATTACAATGTGTGATGATGATTCGACGGAAAACGATCTCCCGCGACGTGCCGAGGTGGCTACTGGATTGCCCTTGCACAAACGCATAAAAAACTGGATGAGGCCCGTATTCACAGCAGATGAGAAGTGGTGTCTGTACGTCAACAATATGCGCAGTCCACCTTGGTTTGACAAGGATGAGCAGCATGAGCCGCAGCCAAAGATGGGTCTTCACCCTCTGGAGGTTATGGTCAGTACTAGGTGTGACTGTAAGGACATCATACACTGCTAGGTACTGCCACGCTACAGTGCGCTCACGGTAGACCTGTACTGTCAGCGGCTGCATAGAGTAGCCACAAAAATCGCAGGAAAGGGTCCGAATTACGGCACGATCCAATTCCTGCGCGACTCTGCTCGTCCACCCTTTATAAGAGTGGCCCGCCAGAAGCTACTCGACTTTGAATGGGAAGTGCTGACTTCAGCACTGTACAGGCCTGGTCTTGTGCCAAGAGATTATGAGCTCCTCTTGACTCTGTCCAACGCTTTGCAAACGAAAGCGTGCGATGATGAAGATGACTTGGATTGTTGGCTGAGCAACTTTTTCGAGCCAATGCCTGTTTAGTTCTAAGCCGGGGGCATCGAAGCGCTTCCCAAAAAATAGGCAAAGATTGGTAGTACGTGATGGTTATTTACTCATTTTTCAATGCGTTTTCCTTTTTCTAAAAAGTCAATAAAACATGATGTTTCAAAAATCGCGAGAACTTTCCCTACAACCTATATAGTTACTATCACAGCCCTACAAATTCGAAAAAAGTGTTTGTTTTTTCTATTTCTTAATATGCCTCAGAATATCGAACACAGGCTTCGAATATTCGAATATATTCGAATAGTGCCTCCTGTCGAATATTCGAATTCGAACATGTTCGAATACGGGGCACTTCTCGAATGCTCGACTATTCGAATATTTATTCGAATACGAGTATTCGGTTATAACTATAGTGGACTCCGCAATTATGGTAAATGGAAGAGTCGTTGACGGAAGACAGTAAAGACCTCCAGAAAAAGGATTTTTTCGAGCTGTTGCGTTTTTGTGTTCACTTCCCGGCAAAAGCAGACCGGAACAGTAGGGGACTGGAACATTTTCTGACGGCGGCAGACATCAAAAAATGCCAGCTAGCAAGTTCCGTCATTTTGAGCCACCGATCAGCGGGTTTTAGTAAGAAAATGTGGGAAAACGTCGATGTCAGGCGAGTTTTGCGCACGTGGATTGCCACCTTGTGAAGCCAGTAGAACAGCCCGTGGCCAGTGCTGACTGCATTTCTAGAGCAGGCCTACAGTGGGTCCTTGTCAGCCAAGTTTGAGTGTGCACCTCATTGAGCGATGAGCGGCCGAGACGTTGAGATAGGCAGTCTTGCATGTGCGATGTCTATCGACGCGACTGTTCTCAGAATCCCTATAAGGAGCAGGGATAGCGGGCTGTGTGAAATCTGTGCGATCCGTGGATGCTCATATGTTATCAAAACCTCGTGAATTTGATTGCGTGGCAAATAAACTTCTTAGAATCTGAAGGTGTATCGTGACTGCGAAGTGTGCGGGAGGAGAAAAATAAAGGTTTAAAAAACAGTTGTTGACGTGAGCTCAAAAATTGGGCATCACGGTTATCTTAGGTGTTGATCACAATGGTACTAAAAGAAAAATTCCAAAATCAGAGTAAAAGCCAGGAAAGGGAAAGTTTGGGAGTGTCCTATAATTATGAAACGCACTTTATTAATCATGGTCGATTGCGGGAGAATTCGTAATTTTTTTGGTTCCTATGTATAACAGTTAACATTTTGGAAATTTTTAAAGAGATGCAATAAATTCAATAGACGATGGAAAGCAATTCGAAAATTATTCGGTGAGCTTACGCTTCTGTCGGTCTAGAATATAGCAGATTTCCAATGGGATTCATAATTTTTTCAACGCAGTTTCCAGCCGCAAGGGGTTGTTCTATACTTGGGGCCGAATAAAAACTAAAATAAATTTGTTACTTTAATTAACAATCTAGGTGACAATTGAAACATCCAGATATTTAAGAAGGAGAAAACTCTAAAGCTCTTCTTGTCTTTTGCATCAAACTATAGAGGTCTCTAATGTTGGAACACTCGAATTTTTCATTTATTCGGAAACGAATATTTTGGCTTCCGAATATCGAATACTTCGACTAAATCGGAAATACAAATAATCTTACATCAGAAACCAATACTATGTTGCTTGAAAGAAAAGGTAAGCCGTATGGCTTTCCCATTTTCAAGTATCCGATAGTTCGAACTGCTTCCTTAATTGTTTATTAAATTAACAAAATTATTTGGTTTTTATTCGATCCCAAGTAATGTTTCTTCGATTTTCACAGCATGTCGAGGAAGGATAGATATAATGAGCTGGATAGCTTACTACTATAGTGTTCTGTTTATACAAAGTCAATTTTGAACCAAGCAGTATACATGAGAAAAACTACCTAAATCTGGAATCGTATCCAATACACTTTATCCAGTCGGATAAGCGGGGCTCTACCTGATGCGTTAGTGTTGTTTGGATACTCTGCTATCCAATAAAAAACATCTCATATGCAGCCTCACTCGCTCCACTGTAGGTTATCCTTATCCGACCGATTTCCAAACGATAGCTATTCATGATCTACTACATCTTCATTTTATGTTGTCTTGCATGAAGACACTGTAACTGACAACTGAACAGATATAGTCTATTTACACATCAGTGATTATTGGTAGAAGGACCATGGGTTGAGACACGATCTTTTTTGATCAATATCAAACATGATTGATTGCGCACAACCTCTCTATTTATCTTCATTTGTGAACCGTGAATGCACCAATATTGAATCCCCCCTGGGCGCGTATTCTTTATCCACTCGGATAAACGCGCCTTAGAGGTTTTGTTAGAGTGGTTTGGAGAATCTGCTATTCACTAAAAACATATCCGCGGATATGCGAACCCGCTCATCACACTGCAGGGCCCGTATCCAATATACTTTATCCAGTCGGATAAACACGCTCTAGCGGATATGTTACAGTGGTTTCGAGAATCTGCCATCCAATGAAAACACATCCTTGGAAATGCAGATCCATTCGTTCCACTGCAGGTTATCTTTATCCGGTCGATTTCCACTTGATAACGATTCATGATCTACTCCATCTCCACTTCGTGTTGTGTCTCGTCTCGCACTTGCGCCAAGAAATGAACACGTGGATGGATGAGTTATATTGGATAGCAGAGTGGATAAAAACCAGTGGGAACGGATATATATCCGCTGTGTTTTCCCTCCCACGGTCAAATATATTGGATACGGCTCCAGGTTATCTTTATCCATTTGATTTTCACTTGATAGCGATCCATGATCTAATCCATCTTCATTTTGTGTTGAATCTCGCCAAGACACCACATTTGAGCTAAGGAATGGACGCGAGGATGGCTAAATTATATTGGATAGCAGAGCGGATAAAAACTAATGGGAACGGATATATACCCGCTGCGTCTTCCCTCCCACGGCTAAACATACAGTTCCTGAATTCCCTATAAATGGATTTTTTTTTATTTGATGGAAGGGCGGATAAAGATCAGTGGGAATGAAAACGTACTCGCTTCTATAATATTTCCCTCCATGCTTACAGACAGAGGTCCACCTCATTTTCGTGGTTGAGGTAATAGCAGATTCAGCATCTACTCGGCATGCTGATTCCAGTAGTATACACAAATTGCCTCAAAATGGTCTTTAACCCCGTTTTCCAGGACGGCGCCTGTAACAGTTTGCTGACTCGAATTGACGTCTGAAGCCGTGGATCTTATCCACACATCAAGCCTCGTCTGCCAACGTTGCAGCCGTGGTGGGCAGCCAGCACAGCTTGGAGCGGTCCACCTCCCGGCTCCAAATTTCAGCCACTTCGACCACTTCGAGAGAGGGGCGTTCGACGCTTTTGTGCCTGTTGGTGTACCTTACTGGGATTGTCATGACGAGAAGGTCCAGGATATGTTGCTATCTCCTACATATGAAACGAGGTGGTCCTTTGCCTTTAAATGTATTGGATATGCTTCCTGAGCTATCATCTACATTCTCATGACTTTTTTCTCTGATGATTCGTTTGCTACGTGTTATGTAAAGCGGGTATATGTACTATGCGTATAGAAGGAGAGAAAGGCGAGACTTTGAATGATGTTGTTAGGAAATAATATTAGGTTAGAATAACTGATGAAGAATATTCATAAAATAATGCTTAAAAAACAAGCAATTTAGGAATGAGCTGGAGTTGATAAAATAAATTGAATTCTGGAATGAAATTCAGAATGGGCGAATTGTTTACCCTTATGTTCTTATTTCATAAATCAAGTCTGAGAAATACGTCTTCCTATCCTCGCAATAACCAATCACAATCTTAGAGGAGTCTAATTAATGCCACAAATCACTCTTATTTACTTCCTTTTCACAAAAAGCAATTGAGGTAAATAGCAAAGGCCCTGTTGCTAGGCACATTAATTATTTCAAGAGGGGCGTTGGGCTTGAAGCTTGGATAACCCTTTATAAAACCCACCACAAACCTACGAGCCTACCAATTGCAGCTCAGCGTAGAGCTAACGCAGTCTGCTCACCGCCACAACAACATATTTCATTTCCTCCAAATCTCATTTGTGGAGGTCATCACGAAATGTGGACATCTCGGATCAGTGTTATGTGGCTAATCGCAATACTTGGTTGGAGGCAGGTGAGGTGGATACCTATTTGAACGATTTACAGGGAACTTCAAAAGTTTTGACCCTTGCGTACTCGACTCACAACCTGCCTGGACAGGTGAGAATAGGAAACAGGAGGCTCAGATGAGCATGAGAATGGGGAAGTCAGTGCAATATCTGGATGGCGAGACGATTTTCAACTTCCGCGACTGCCTAGCCGTAAGCGGTGGCCATGGGCTGGTGGCCTCAACGATTGAGGTTTCCTGTACACGTAGCAATGTGAAAAAGAACGAAGCAGGTGTGGGACTCGTGGAATGAGAAGGCAAGGCGAAGTTTCAAGATTGGATTTCCATTTCCCTCGAGCGGCAGTGACAGGTGTACTTCGAGCTCTTTTTTCTGTTGTGCGATGATAATTGGAACACCCCATTTGTTCCGCAAACTTTCAGCTTGCACCAGGATGGACGTGTTCCTTTGTGAAGATCAGTGGCAGCTACAACGCCTCTGAGATGAGCACCCATGGTGGAGTAACACAGGACGACTGTTTTCGACTGTGCTATGACGAATCGGAGTGCATTATCATAGTTTACACGAAATCGGCAGACAATGTATGTTTCCTTATCGAATTCTACTCTGACTTCTGGGAGATGTCAAAATGACTTCCATGCTACGGCAGCAGCTAGTTATACATCCATTCTGATAGATGTGCAGCAAGAATAAAGCTCGAACAGCGTGGTAGGCTCGGTTCGAAGCCTAGTTTCTCCTTAAATCTTCAATTCCCCATCCCATTTCCTGCCATCCATCCCTCACTTGCTGTTCAAGCTTACCTCTTGTTGGCGGCAACTGAGGAAAATGGCACCAGTTGAGGTGATCGCAAGTGGGGCATATGACTGCAGACATTGAGGTCGACGTTCCAGGCTGTTCAGACAGCGCTCCTGCTTCACAGCTACAATACCCGATCTAACTTTATTAAAAATGAACGTTCAGGACGCAAATTCGCCTTCTTTTCGTTCCGATGCGATAATTCATCGCAACGGAGCGATGAGGACAAAACTAGGTGTCAAGAACTGTAGTGGGCTGGACTATCATCCCTCTTGAACTTGACTACGAATCTGTGCTCCGAACACTGAATTCCGAGAGTTTCAGTTTATACTGGGTTTCGTCGCGCATAGCGAGCGTCAGAGTGTGCGGAGAACTGCGCAACGTCCTCAAAATTGGCCGAAATAGGAAAATTTTCCGAATTTTTTGTAAGGATTCGTTGCATTCCCTTCACCAGTACCTTGACTCACGAGAAATCCTGTATAATACGAAAATACTTGACTTTCATTAGCGCGTCATGGAAGAGCTTACCATTACAGGGAATAACACGGACACAGAAATAAGAAATATCTACGAGTGCCCATGTACTCTCACGTGGTACAGTCTCTCATGTCGCTGGAAGTCAAGAATTTTCAAATTAAACAGGACCTTTCTCTCCATGTGAAGGTACTGGGGAAGGATCTGTAACAAATTTTTACGAAAAAAAATTGGAAAAATTTTTTTATCTTAGCCGACTTTGAAGACCAGTAGAACGTGCACTATCCTACATATTTTATTAACATGGAAATGTACTTTTGAGCTTAACGCATCCGGCTACATCTGCGTGCGCCACTGAGGCCGCTCAGGCCGCTGTGACCCCACCGTCTGTGTATGTAGTCCACGCGGTCGGGTTGGACCAGCGGCACACGTCAACGTTCTAGGTTCCAATTTAGCAGAATTGCTTCATGTCTATATTTGTTTATTAGTTTTTATCTTATTCCTGCACACTGAATGCACTAAAAACACATATGAGCCTACAGTTACAAAACACACACATGCGTGTGCTCACCTTCAACAAAACAATATAACGAGACAATAGCTTACAATTAGGTTGGGCAATCATGACTGTCTCTCGGCAAATATGAGAGAAGCACCAAAAAATATGAAAGCTTATATAATCTCGAGTATACCCAGCAGTAGATTGCAGAGTCCCTTTCAGGAAGCTAGTTGTTGTTAGTGGGTTGCAGGGTATGATGCGTTTGTGCATCAGCAGGAATATACCGGTGATGAGGCTGCTCATTCTCATCGATATCTTAATTCGATGAATTTTGGATTATGATTTGTGAAAGCAATCTGAAAGTTTCGTTTTTACACGTTATCGACCACAGCATCAACATTTAATGCGAGTAAAACACATGGACTCATTCACCAGCTCCTAAAAGCTCCAATCCAATTCAGGGAAACATTGGATGTTACTTCGATTCTCATTTTTACAACATAATCCCATGAAAATTAGTGGATGTTGTTGGATTAAGTGTCTTCTAGTACTATCTCTGATAACTGGGCAAAGCAAACGCAGCAGAACCTCCTGAGCCATGCCCCCAGGAAATGGAACACACACACACACACACACACACACACACACACACACACACACACACACACACACACACACACGCACACACACACACATACACACCACACATACATACATACATACATACATACATACATACATACATACATACACACACAAACTTTCAGTTTTATACATACAGATGTTTCCGCGCATAGCGCGTTCCTCGGATCTTAACAGTAATTTCTGCAATATGCACAAGATCGTTCAATAAAGCAAGTTGTGGTCGTTCTCACCCACCGTACTCACTTAGAAATGGGACGTAATGGATTCATCTCGGGACTACAGTGTATATTTAAAGGTTCGTGATACTGTGATCCTATCACTTCTCCTACTTCCCCAATTGGTCAAGCGATGAACTCTAGAGCCTCTTCCCGATTGTTAGTCTCCGGTTTACACCGCCTGATCTCTTTCGCTTCCATGATCATTCTTTCTAGCGGTCTTTCACAGTGACGACGCAACACTTTAATTTCAAACTCCGGAACAGGGTCTCGAGTGCTGAAAATGCTGAAAACTATGATAAACCTACGGTGGCGGTCAATTATTCTTCCACCACAGGATGCCGCGTTACAGCACCTGTGAATGGGAATGAGTAGTGAGGCGCCAGCATAACACACGACCTATTCTGTGGTACAGGGATGATTGCCCACCACCGTAAAGACAGCAGTTATGATGTTTTATGAATAAATAATCGCTGGGAAATTTTGAGCTTATCAACTTGAAAGAAAAAGCTGAAGAGAGAAAATAGAGCATCTGCTAGATGATAAGTCCTACCATAGCAGATAGGGCGGAAAGTCATAGTGAAATTTTCATTTAGGGATCATGCCATATCTACAGGAAAAGTGGCTTGCAACAGTTACCTGAAGGAGAGGCATATGAGCTTCGAAGAGATGAAGAGAAGAATTGCGAACGAAGAGTGACCATGAATGTTCCACGGTATCATGCGGTCCAATCTCCGAAGAATTATTATAATCCCATGTACAAATCAACTTTTCACCATCATTTACCGCTTTTTATGGGAATAAAAAAGTCACTGGATGGGTAAATGCTGGCGCTTTCTAGATTTGTCTATTCTTAACTGTAGTCTTGGTGTTTTTTGCCGTTTGAGCCATTCCTTTTTTTGGATACCACTCCAGATTCTATAGCTACGAGAGAATGCGGTCAACAAGAGGATATAAAACATTTTTCAGGACTGCGCAGAAGACCACAACAACAGGACTGGATGTGAAGCACTCTTCGACACCTGATTCAGGTAGCGTTAGTAAATGTTCATGTCCTGCGAGAGGGGGAAGGGCGTGACTGACTTGGCGCTATTCATCAGAATGCGAAATCATCTTCTGTTTTGACGGGAGAAGGCTATCGCGGACAGGTTTGAGATCTTCTCAGGATAGTATTGGCGCTACCTAAAAGGATTAGGCTCCTTTGCCCGCCAAATCTTCGCTGAAACCATCAATATCATTTCCCTTTGCATTCAATGTAAATTATGTGAGCGAAGCGAGGATCAGTAGACGTCTGAAAGTCCGGTGTCAGCGAAAAGGCCAGACTGGTTTGTAGTAAAGCGCTTAATCCATCTCTCAGTAAGTAAATGTGTGAATGTCCATATGGTTGTCTATGTCAGAAACCGTGAATGACTGGGATTAAACCGGCCCATCCTGCAAACTGCAGCAGGTGCACATTCTACAGAAAGAAAGTCCATCACTTCGCGAACACAGTTGTAATCGTGAAGAAATCTTATCCACGATTGATTGGGAGAGCTCTCTGGGAGACCAGCTAAGATCACTGAGCGCGCTCGCTCTACCTCCTCAAACAGGGGCGATGAAGATTTGGGTGGATGAGAACCATGGGAGGATTCCGGATCAGAAGTCAAAAGCCTAGGAGAAGAAAGTGGAGAGCCAATGAAACGAGATCTAAGCTGAGCGTTCTCGGCTCTAAGATTAACGACTTCCATAACAATGAACAATATTCAACTCAGGAAATTTCTCTAACACTGCATTCATACGTCTCCTCCAACAGAAACAAGACAACGATCTTCAAGTGAGACGGAAGCCTTCTGTCTTCCAGTAATCTCTCAGCATGTTGGTCAAGTTCATCAGTGGTGCTTAGTGAACTCGCCTGATCGATACACTGCTGTTAGTCGATCTCCTTCGCAATGGCCCAGGGACAGATGGAGAAGTATCCATGATTAGTAGTAGTAATTTAGACAGCTAAGAATACAGGTAGCCGACAGTACGATTAAATATCTTGAGTTAACGTGCCTCGATGTAGTAACGTGGGGAAGGGGGGGGGGGGAAACAGAAGAAAATACTAGCTGCAGTGGACTGTCGATCGACCGGGAAAAGAACCCCTGCCGCTCGCGACCAAGGCACTCGCGAGAAAGGTTTATTTCATTTATATTATTATACCAGTCTGGCCGTCCGGCTGACACCGGATTTCCAGATTTTTCCATATGTTCGCTTCGCTAGCATGACTTTACCTCGTATTCATCCTGGTAGAATTATGGTCATTCCAATTTTTGCTCCATTCCCTCTAAATGCTCTCCCTCATGAAAATAGACTGATCGAAGAGGACTGCTTGCGCTTCATA
Source organism: Ancylostoma ceylanicum (assembly GCA_000688135.1). Classification (NCBI taxonomy): domain Eukaryota; kingdom Metazoa; phylum Nematoda; class Chromadorea; order Rhabditida; family Ancylostomatidae; genus Ancylostoma; species Ancylostoma ceylanicum. Next base: position 182,196 of record JARK01001355.1, on the reverse strand, counting down.
GAGCAATTTTATCATTCTCTCGAGTGAAATAGCTTATTGTAGCTATATGTAACCGACAGTGGCGGACGCAGAAAGAGGGGGGGGGGGGGGGGGAAAAATTGGGGTCTCCGTCGTTTTTGGGGCCCAGAGAGAAAAATCCCTTC
>JARK01001355.1:165704-178221 GCA_000688135.1 Ancylostoma ceylanicum | reverse complement strand
GCTCCGTATAATGCACAGCGTAAAAGCTGTAAACACTGTCTCACCCGTAGGCTGCGAGACCGCCAGTGGAGAGATGAGTCACCCAATGCCAAAAGTGCGGGCCTCACTGCCAATTACATGCCAAGAGAGGTCCCGCAAAGATCCAGATCACCCTGGCCCTCTAAATCGCTTAGCCCGCTAAAAGCTGCGCATCTCTTCTCAGCATTGTCCATCGCTGCATCACGTGCCGGGATAGGCCAAAATAGCCGAGGATTTCGCAACACTTTTGCGTCTGACCCTCGAAAAATCTGTACCCTTACCAGTCTTTATATAGAAGGATTTTGAGATCACCCGCGAATATGCAGCATTTGAAATTCACTGTGCGTATAAGAAGTGGGAGTTTGTACGTGTAGAGGACTGGAGATTAGACTCCTCCTTGAGGGAATCTACTTCGAGCACGTCTAAGCTCTAATAAGGCAGTGTTAGTGTTAACACAAACGTGAAAAACCCGATCAGAAAGAAATGCACGAATCCAAGCATTGATGCGAGGATGAATTCCAATGATTTCTAATTACTGAAGAAGCTATTTATGAGAAACGGTGTCAAAAGTCTTACAAAAGTCGGGATAGATCACATCAGTTCCGAACCCTTCGGCAGTGTTGATTGTATACTTTGGACCGAATAACGTATTCGAATAAAAGATTCGAATAAACATTCGAATTCGAATAATTCGAGACTCGACTATTCGAAAAAGCCCATTTTCGAATTTATTCGAAAATCGATTCGACTTTGTTTTGAATAATCGAATAATTTCGAATATTTGAGGGGGATTTTGTGTCCGCACAGCTCTGCTTTCCAAACTGCCAGGCCTTTCTCTGCAATATTGAATAGTCTGCAGAGCACGAATGATCAACAATGTATTTGATTTGTCAGGCTCTTCATAATCCTACTATTACTTAATTGGCAGTTCATGTGTGTGTGCACGAGAACCAGCCAATGTCGTCAAAAACGAAGTACACCATCGTGTCCAGCGCGTCGACTTATGTACGAAAAGGTTGCAAATTTTGATTTTCACCTTGATCGGCAGGTGTTTCGGCCCACTTTCCGTCGCTTGGAAGACCAACAGTTGTTTACACCACAGTGAACATGAATAAGTGTTGGTGTTTATTGGTCTGCTTTTATCAGGTTATACACAAGATAGGATGCCAGTGGGTATGTTTCAGAGACTAACGGAGGAAAAAGAAGGGCGAAGGACAGAATGGAAGAATGGAGTTGGGTTCCACGGTGTGATAAGGGTGCGCCGGCGCCCAAAAGTGGGGAAACGCCTGGAGGTGGGTCCCACGGTGTGATAAGGGTGCGCCGGCGCCTGAAACTGGGGAAACGCCTGGAGCTGGGTCTCACGGTATGATAAGGGTGGACCGGCGTCCAAGAGTGGGAAACGCCTGAATACGGATCCAATGCTTTGGGAAGGTGCGCGGTGACCCAGAACTTTAGAAATATGCTATCGATCTGGTCTGCTTCCATTGCTGAATCGATTCCTCTGCGTCCAACTACATACAGTGAGTAAACGATAAATAATAGAATACAGCAGTGCCTCTACTGTGTGTTAGCATCTCTCTTTCGGCTGCCATAATTAGTAGGAAAAAAGTTAGTCGGCTTGAAATGGGTGCTTTGACGCCGAGAAATGGAAAGATACCAAAAACATGCGTACTGATAGGGTGAGGAGTGGCCGACGTGGTGTGGGGAATGTGCCATACTAAAACAATGCGAGCGAAGCGAGCAGCACAAGAAGCCTGGGAGTCCGGCGTTAGCTGGACGATCAGGCTGGTGTTACTCATTCGTTAATCACGTAATTTCACTCTGATTGTGCTCCTCAAGGTCACCCCGAAGAAAGAAAGAAAAATGATTGCCAAAGAAAATTGCTGCGGGATTGCCGTATCATGAGCTCTGCTCTGCGTGAGGCTGCCATCACTCCTCCAACACAGCAAGACGTGTCGGACCGGTCCTTCATGCGACAACAACAAGGTGTTGCTGTTGTGATTTATGCGACAACATCGATGCTGCGGCATTCACCAATACAGAGACACAGGTGCTGCAGCACCACATGGCGCAACATCATATTTCATGTTGCAACACCTTTTACGTGGCCCCCTGTATAGTGGTCGACCACTGGTTACACGTCCTACGCAACCATGAAGAAACAATGTCTGCTCTTCACTCAACGTGTTGATTCCAGTGATATACGTAAAATGCTCCAAGGTGGCCAAATAAAATGCTCCAGGGGTTTAAAGGGGCCCAACCGATTGTGGGTTTTACCAGTAGTCTGTGTTCAGTGTACGTAGTGAACGCGTGTGTTCATGCTAAAAACAACAAAAGACAAACGAACAAGGTCACTGCCATCGTATATGCAACTTTCCAAGCTAGAGACACGTAGAGACCGTTTTGGTCAGACCCTGCTTTTAAGATTTGGTGCCATACTGCAGTTAGAATCCCTTGAGCACTGATTCAGCCGGTATATTTTTTCGTATCTTTGAGTTTCGAGAATGTCATGATTGACGGCAAACATACTTGCAGAGCGTCTATCATAGTAAAAGAAATCTTCCTTGCCATAACTTCAAATTCTAAGGTCATCACAGGATCCACGATTTCCGAAATAGTCAAACTTTATTCTTTGTTCTTTATTCGTAGACGTGCATCTGCAAGTAATTGCCACGTACAACAGGCATTAGAATCAAGAAAAAAAAAAGAGATATTATGAACAAATTGAAACTGCTCAAGTAATCGAATGAAAACGAAGCCAAATTTCAAATTTATTCGACTATTTGAAGTTCGAAAAACCGAAAAAAAATTCGAAAATTTGAAATAAATGACGAATCGATTATATTCAAAATTCGAAAGTTCTAAATAAGTGGAAAATCAAATATATTCGAAATTCGAATATTCGATAAAAGTGAAAAACCGGATATATTCGAATTTCGATTATTCGAAAAAATCAAAAATCGAATAAATCCGAAATTCGATTATTCGAAAAAAAAATTCGAATTTTCCAAAGTATAGTTGATTGTCCAATCATTCAGTGTTTGTAACATCACCGTTATCGTAAATTTGTTTTTTTTTTTTGAAATTCATGTTGAAAATTAGAAATGATGGAGTGTTCATCAAGATGACTTTCAGTCTTTCCCATAAGTGTTTTCTCGAAAGTCCTAGCGGAAATCGAGGTAATGTTTATGGGACGAAAGTTAGTTAGGGATGTGTACGGAGGGTTTTTGGAATAGGATTTATGAGCGGAAGTTTCGACCTAGATGGTACCTCCGCGCGCATGAAGCTGGGGTTAAAATATATTTTAAAGGTCTCTTGATTGCATGCAAGTTACTTCTAATAAACAGCAATGGAATATGATTTCGTGTTTCAGCGTAAGACGCTGGCCCTTAAGGTATTGAATTGTAGATATTTGGTTGTGCCAAAATTGCCCTATTGAACCGCCCTATTGAATTGTAGATATTTGGTTGTGCCCTTTTTTAGACTCTTTTCCCGCCCGAATAGGAGAAAATCCAGCATTGGTGTTAGCTCTGCATTTGGCCAGGTGGTCGTTTTGTAAGCACACATAAGCTGTGTCTGTGTATGTGATGAGTGATAGAGCCAGTCGCGACGCATCTCAAACGCATGCGTTTACGGCGTCTGCGGCCGCACGTTCTTTCCATTGGGGGTGTAATGCCGCGTCGACCGGTTTTTGTTGGGAATCTTTCTCAAATGGATGCGTGTACTTGACCAGTATAAATTGCCCTATAAAGAGTTCGTTTCGTTCCTAGTCGGAGGTTGTCATCATTGTTGTCGACTAGGATGGGCAGTTGGTAAGACAGCAGACTCCTAATATCAGAACCAGGATACGACTTTCGGTGTTACCAAAAATTTTGCGCCTTCAAGCTTGGTTGGCGATCTTAAGGACATGGTTTGCGTGGTGATAGGAAAGCGAGGTTCGCGTGGCGATGCATTTGGCGAGATTTGCTCAGCAGCACATTTGCCGGAACCTATTGTTTAGCAATGCATTTGACAGAGATTGTTTGCGTGGGTAGTTGGCAAGCTCGTCTGCGGGGTTGCCAAACAAACATCGCCAAATCTATCGCCACACTGTTTGAGGGCAAGAGAAGGATGCAACATCAATGAAAGGCGAGATTACAGCCCTTCAGCGGGGCCGCCGGTTTGTGTACGAAAACAGCGAGAAGATGGTTGAAGACCTTCTTTATTTTACTTTGACTAGAATTCCGGTAGGTTGAGCAAAAGTCAGTATGCAGAGGGTGTGGATTGAAGCGAGCGGAGTTTTCATCAGGAGAGGTGCGGTAGTCCGGCGTCAGCCGGACAGGTGCACTGATCTCTTTATAACTCAAGAACACTCTTGCCGGTGCAACTTATTAGGAATTGTTGGGACAACTACTAAGCATCTGAAACGATTGAAATCTCAGACACAAACTTTCGCGGGTGCCGCTTTCAGCACTTAGGCAACCATTAGTTTTTGGCCCTCATCTCAACTGAATCCACAATACGTATGCATACAACGGCCTTTCAATGGGAAGTCCGATTGACCTCTCAAGGCTTCTTTTGATAAAATTGACGCATCGGTTTTAACGTTGTTTTCCAGAATTTCATTTGGATTATGGTCCTTACTACATTGAGTTGAGTCTCAAGATTTTGATGAATAGAAATTTGTCCGATGCTCTAAATGGCAAAACAGAAGCAAAAATCAGGGCGCACTTGCGAGCAGTGTCGAAATCATATGTAATCTCCTTGGTTAAAGCGGCAATGTAAAAGTGTAAAAGGTTTCAGGCACGAGGACGCCAACAGGCTGCAAGCATCTCAGCTCAACGGATAAATGCTACCAGGTATAGTTAAAAGCAGCGGCTTGACTACAAATTGTTCTTGAGATCCTCATACGGTAGCTTTCGGAATGTGCATTGAGCCACGAGCCACGTGTTCTCAGGAGGTGCTAGTACATCAATCGCTTTGTCATCTATCCTGCCCTGCTAACCATTTTAGCGCAAAGCTGTTTTTGAAAGTTAATAACAGAACGAAGGTAACCTAGGAAAATCTCTGGATTAATCATGAATGCAAATTTCGCATAAATCCACCCACGGTGGGACTAGAATACTCTGAGAACAAAGTGACGGGAAGTGTTCGTGTGACGGTGATCACTATCAGTAAGACATGTGGATAACTACACGCGCTGTCAAAATAGAAAGTAAAGTGGTGGCCCAACATGGACATAGATCTCCACCATTGTACCACTTCACTCCACGCAGTTGAAGTCGAGGTAGACCCATACAGTCCTTGAAATGGGCAAGTACAGTATGCGGAAAATACGTGGGGGTATTAGCCTTACAAGATAGCGCTTTATCCTGACAAATGAAACTGCTTCCAACTTGCTGAACCAGGACGTACATGCAAAACGTCGGATTCATCTGGGATCAGCGCGACACCATAAAGAGTGGGCGCAGTAGAATCTTTTCAGAAGTCCCAAGCGTTACAGGAGTTGATGGAGAATGCGTTATTTGATACATTATTTCCTCGACATAATTATTTTGGTTTTGAAGCTTGAGGGAATTTTACAAAAATGAGGCCTCGTCCCGTTGCGTTGCGAGGCAATATTCGACACTTTATGGGCTTAGCTTATGCATGGAAGACCAGTAGAACTGACAAACCCAACGTAAGATACGGTGGTCCGTCCAGATATCAATAGCATAACTTCTTCTCCAGGGAACACCCTCTATTTTATGACAGTTGTCCTATATTCTGTTAGGTGCAGCGTTGATGATTTGCTAAAGTTATATCTTGTAGTACTCCACTTCAGGTGTTTTCCGAATTTTTGAGCTTCACGTCTGCGGAGGAGAGATGCAAGAGCAAAAATGGGAGTTTGGCGTCGATCCACAGCAGAGAACAGAACGCGTTTTTGGAAGGTATGGAACTATTGTTGTTTGTGATGAATCTATCCAGTCTCAAAGAGGTGCTGCACGCATTGGAGTTATTGGTTCTCAAACAAGCTGGGTTACGTGCAAGAGCTCTAACAATGTCGTGAGCAAATCTGGGTGCGCTCCGCCATCTCAGAGAGACTAGATTCGGTGATTAAAGCAGGCAAATTGTGCGGATTGTTGGGCGTTCAGAGGGCTATTGCAAGTCACCAAACGACCCTCCCATATGAATGCTCCCACATAAATCCTAGAATGTTCGCGATAATGTGAGGCTTACAAGGCGGTCGGCCAATGTTACCCATCTTGTACTGTGCATATCTACAGCTCAATAGCGGTGGCAACAGCACGGCGCCTCATCGTGAATTTCCCTTCCTGGGTGACTAGATTCCGCGATTTCTTCTTGAACTTCTACCCGAATCTCTCTTTACCGATGTTTTTACGACTACGTTTTACATAGTTCTACGTATTACCATTAAAGGATCCTACTCTATAAGAAAACGCTAAGAAATGTTCCGAAGTACTGTCTGAAATCGATCTCCACCGACAGTTTCAGCCACTTCAAATCACTCCTACGCCTCCGTTCCCAGGTCTATCTTGTTTTGTTACCATCGCATGAGAAAAATGCTCGACTATACCGGTGTTCGAGGGTTTCCTTAAGTTGCAACGCACGAAGGCAACAAGCTAGTTGCGCTATTATGAGTTTCTCTTCTTCCTACAATTAGTTCTAAACTGAGGAAGTTGATAATTTAGCGGAATTTAGGCTCAATCCCGTGTTCTCTGGCCTACATATCAGAGATTCACAAGTCTCATTTTTGGGGACTACGCTAATTATACAGCAAATATGATGGTTGTGATGAAGTCAGGGTAAATATGCTGGTTGTGATGAAGTCAGGAAAGGGAGGGTCTGAACCAACTTTGTGTTGAATTCTCATTCGAAAATTGATTTAAACGATCCTGTTAGATGCTCATTCTATTTTTAGCAGTTGTCCTTGAGTCTGAGAAATAACATATCTCGTTGGATTTTGTACATCCCACTTTAGCTTGTTGCTTCGCAAATTTAGATGGCGTAAACTAGGACTGGCAATTTATTCTATTGTGGCCTTTTCCGTCCCACGAAGTCAGCTCAAGCAGGAACCTCCCTAGCAAAGGAAATTTCTCCTGCTTCAGTTATCGGATAGAAATTCGAATATTACAATATTCAGATAGAGGTACTGGACATGAAGTTGTATATGCATGCCTAAGATAGCTGGGTAGCCGACACAAATACAAAGTCTAGGGATTTCTCGACAACACGTACATAAGACATAGCTGCAGCAAATCATTGACCAAGGACTTTTTTGACCCTGTAATTGCAGAGGATTTTCCATGAAGGCTGGTCGACTTGCACATCTGGTTTGAAAACACAGCTTTGACGCTACTCAAACGTCGTTTGATTTGCTTAAGGGCTGCGACTAGGCCTATCCTTCACCATATAAACGCATGCGCCCCAAACGGCACGTATATAGTATAACCTGTCCTTGTACCACCGCTTGGCTACCCTTTATGAATTGGATATTTCCATGTTCAGAGTGAGTGATGACAAATTTGATAAGTTTCACATATAAGGCAATTTATACCAGATGCGACTATCAGGCGCACGCATCCATTTGCGAAAGATTTTCGATGAAGGCCGATCAACGCGGCATGAAATTCTCAATGAAAAGAAAGCACGGCCATCGCGAGGCAGTAAACGCGTGCGACTGTGCTGCGAGACTAGCCCCTATTCTTCATCATATAGACGCACGCGCGTCAGTCGCACGCATCCAGTATAAATTGCCCTTTATTTCTTTATTTATTCATCCTCTACATCGCACAGGTACGGTTGATTTCGTACTAAACATGCGAAGAGTCCGGCGGTTTGCAAACATCTCTGTACACCCACGCCCTCAACTTTGATGCTATATGCTGTAGTTGTCTTCTATCTATTCCTTGCCGCCGAGCTATCTTCGTCGCAGAGAAAGAGAACGGATTTTCATAGGTAGAGAAGTCATTCTTGTAGCAAGCTTCTGCCGCGATTCCTTCTCCGTCTGTCTCAAATTCACATAACATCAGGCTTCACCTTCTTTGCAGAAGCGTCGAAATCACACTTTCGTTCTGCGGTAACGAACAAAAAAGCTAGTTGAACTAACAACAAACGTACGCTCGAGTATGTGTATGCGATCCGCTGGAGGAGTGGGCCTACGACCCACGGTGGCCCACACCGTATTGGGTCGGAGTCTTCATTCCTTAGTGGTAGCGTCAGCTCGGAGCGGGGTAGACTTGGTCGACCGCTTACCGGGACAGCATAGCGAAGACAGTCTTTGCTACGCTGCCATGCTGAGCGGTCGACCATCCCTCCACCAGCTTCAGCGTGATGCTACCCGAGCGGAGAGAGGACTCCGACCCAACACGCCGTCGGCTGGCGCGGGTCGTACGCCCCCAAATTCAGCAGTTTGCTTTTGTCTCCAAGTGCGAAAGAAGAACGAAACTCACAACATGAAGATGGAGGAAGACGACTGGAGGTAACACGGCTGCTGTCGAACTCTACGCAAATGCAGATCGATGATAATCGTTCCGTTGCGATATAGAGGTATAATAAATTGCCCTTATGTAGCTCAAAACAAATCAGTGTGATCACAGTACAGATGGGCGAGGGCGATATGGGCTTCTCCGAATCAAACCCTCACGAAATACGAATCCTTCCGAGACAAAATGATTTGTTTAGTCAAAATTAGCCACTTCTCGGTTCCAGCTCGGTCACATTGAGGTCAGGTCATGATCTCAGTGTGAAACTGCGAGATGACTCCGAGTTTCGCATGACATTTACCTCACGGTCTCAGCCAAATTACTACAACCCTTGAGGATTTCTCGAGTATGGTGCACAACCCTTGAGGATTTCTCGACGAGTGTCTGGAGTGTCTGCACCAACCCATTTTCTAGCGTACGGTAGGGACGGTATTATGATGTAACATATAAACTCAGCAGCAATCGCAAATCTTTCGCTGAAGTTCCTTCACATGGAGTATGAATAATCATGGTCATTCTGATTCAGTGCTGTTCCTTATCGGCCCTACCACTACATATACCTTCAACTATCACCAGCGCGAGCTGGTGCAACAGCGTGAGCGTAGCGGTGGTGCTCGATAAAAGTTCCATTCCACTAGGGAATGGAGCTATTCCCGGCCGAAAACAGTTACCCTCATTAATAAATGAAATCATCCTAGAGTCACACTACGCTACGCTCCCGGCATTGCATGAGCTCGCGTTGGTGATGCTTGGTGATAGTAGCGATATGGCCGCAAAGGAACAGCATTGAGTCAGGATGACCACTACTAAAGCTTCATTCATAGTGTGTCGGAGTCCGATCCGGTCGGATAACAAAAGATGTGTATTGATCCTCGTTGGTCGGATCCCGACGAGGATCAGTACGTATCATTTGTTATCCGACCAGATCGGACTCCGACGCACCATAAATAAAGCTTACAAAAAAATGCGCGGTCAGCCTCCGTGCATGAGCGGTCACATGCAAGCGACTTAGCATGTTCCGTGCTGAACGCCAGTAGTAGCGTATCAGCCTGATTGCTGCTGTGCTAAGGCCGGTGAACGAGCGACTCCCGCTATTAACCCTCAACACACCCAACTTTCCTGCGCAGTTTCCTCGCTGTGGTGCCTCGCTCAACTGTTTCGCCCGCAAAACTTGGTGGATCGAATCGAGCTTTGCCCCTGGAATTGTCTGATTGTGAGTATATGCTAAATGCTCACGGAGATTTAGTTCAAATCTCCCGTGATACGTTATAGAGCACTCCTTGTGCATTGGCTGCTGTTGACTCTAAAATCCTTTTCGATAACTATGGCGAGACAATTTTTCATTACAACTAATAACGAACAGTTCGTTTCAGGTCTTTTTACGAGTGCTAATATTAATAGCATAGCTGGAGCGGTTTGGATAGGGCTATATCTACCGGAAGCTCACACTAATATTAACGAAGCAGGCGAATGGACTGATGGTTCGATGTTTGACTTCAGAAATTGGGAGAAAGGCGAACCCTTCAATAAAGATGGCGCTGAAAGCTGTACAGAGGTGTGTCTCGGATTGGGTTTCACTCAGAGTTTTTAAAACCACATTAGTAAAAATGATTTGGAGTAATCCAGCATCCAGTAGACGGCGGCCCCAGGTCGCCAATGTTGGCGACAGCAGATCGTCAACATCGGCGACCGACACCAATCGATTCGTATCGTTGTCACTGCCAGCAAAATTGAGGACGGTCGGTCGCCAACATTGGCGACGATCGGTCGCCAAAGTTGCCGATTGCCCGCCGGCGACGCCCCGCCCAGAGTCGATCAGCATCGTTGCCACAGTCGCCAGCGACAGCGAAGCAGGGTGCTACACCCCACATGGAGTGTAGCGCCAGTGTTAAGTGCAATGTTTTAGTTATACTGTTCTCTTTTTATTTCGCTTTTCCATAGGACTTGTGCATAAGGTCTCCGTTACTTTATGCGGAATGCTGCTTTATTTCTGCTTCGAATTTCGCATGCAGGGAATGTGGGAAAACGAAGAGAAAACAGATATTGTTCCAATTTTGCAACGCGGCCAAGTTTTCAAATTCAGATGTGAGTCTTGCTTGTGCAGTGGCAGCGAGTGGCGGCGCATCCACCCTCTCCCGCCAGATTCAATACTCAGTATTCGGCTTTACTACCTGTCGACTTACGAGTCCATTCTTGGCTACTTCCTCACTCCGCGGAACACTCCCTTATTCCTGCTTCACTATAAACACTCCCGTACTTCTACCTCAGTCTCAGCAGGTGCGCCACAAAAGGGCACGTGTTGATGTATCTAGCCCGATGCGCGACCCTGCTATTGACCGTGTATTTGATCTGATGCAGACCGATCCTACAGTCCCCCTCATGTAAAGGACCTATTCTGCCATCTCATGGAATCGAGAGATCAACTAATGGAATCAATTCTCTAGCAGTATCGTGAGTTAAAAGAAGAAGCTATTTCTCTGCGTGTGGAGAACAAACTTCTGAAGAGTTCTGTTCCTCATGCCGATTCTTCCATTCCCATATCGACGCAATCAGTTGTTTCTCAGGATCCCGTTTCAAATTCTCTGACCCAAACTAGGATTACCGAGGATGATTTTGAGATCAAAGAACGGCAGCGCTCACTTGTTGTAGCAGGAGTGCCCGAATCTCGTGATCCTATCACGAGTGCCCGTCTCATCTACGATTTCGACTGCGTGCGGCAAATCATCTATCGATTAAAGCTTGATCATCTATCGATTGAAGCCATCCCCATTAGCACCTTTCACATGGGCCGCCCTTCGATCAGTAGGCCAAGATTGTTAAAGGTAGCCTCTCCATCCACCTTCTATCGTAATCTTGCACTCAGAAGAGCTCATTATTTGGAATCCTACCACACTCGTGTTTTCATATAGGGCGTTCGCCCTGGGGTAGAAGTTGCGTCGCATATACGCGGGCGAGCTGATCCATTCCCACTGGTCAAATCTTTAGTTGAAAGGATACGTGCGAGTGATTTTGGCAGGGTTGGAATGGATCAGCTCGCGCGCATATATACGACGCAACTTCTACTCCAGGGCGAATGCCCTGTACGTCCTTCACTATCTAGAACAGAACGTGAAAAAATCCGTCTAAAACGTGGTAGCAAGTCTCCACCACAAGTCCCCAATGGCACGATTGTTACTAACACTGTTGATTCCCACTTCAGTACATCGCCGATTACTGTCACCACGTGTGATGGTCCTGTGAATTGTAGGTCGATCACTGATCCGGTTGGTTGTGCGGGAAACGCTTGATATTTCCTCAGGCACCTTTCTGTATCAGTGGAACCACATCGTTGCCGTATCTACACTACTGCCAGAGAACACAATCCTCCTCCACTGGTGATCTCTTATCTCGGCGTTCAATACTGGGCGCTAGCGCACCGTTCTCATCCGAAGATCAATATCCTGGCGTTTTAAACACTAATGAGACCCTGCACATCATCGGTACATCCGCCCCCTTTGCAAATCTTGAGGGCAATAGGAAAAGGTTAGGGAGTATCCCGAGAGGGTAGTAGTCTCTAAACGAGAAAGCCCCTAGGACACCACTGCTACTCAGCGTTCTCGGTGCTGCAGAACCCTCGCGCGACCATCTACGTCGTGTCGATGACAGGGCCGTGTGGGCCGCACAGCACCGCCGCGATCGGGCACTGTGGGCCGCACAGCACGGCTGCGATCTGGCACCTATGGGGCACCCAGTAGCGCCGCAATCGGGCAAGTGTGAGCCGCATAACAGCGCTACGATTTGGCATGATTGGGTCGCCCAACACCGGGGTGATAATCCTGCTTGGCATAGTATGCAGCTTGAAAACCTCGTAAACAGGGCCGCGGGGCTGCCAGCGCAGGAGGCTGGTCCCGCCGCGAACTCCTGGGGGCATTGTCTAAGTCCCCACTTCTATCATTGGCGACTGTTTCCATCACTATCGTGATCGACGGAACCAGCGAAAGGTGGGTCCCAACGCGACTTCTACTACATCTATGCACTTATGATGGGCGCGCTCC
>JARK01001355.1:143375-155521 GCA_000688135.1 Ancylostoma ceylanicum | reverse complement strand
TTCATTCATTCATTCATTGTTCTTTCATTCATTTACTCATTTATTACGTTTCTTAAGGGAAACGCGAGAGAGTTGAAAGAACATCTCTTTAACAAAGCGCCGTAAGCCTGAAAACAGCAGGCATAGGGGGGTCATGACGCGGCGGCACTCATAGACAATGGTAACCGTGATGCGCAGACTGTGAGACGGCTGGCCGATTTTTAGGGAATCAGACACGCTTTCGTCCTGGGACCCTCAACCTATGACACTCCGCCATGGATGCCATAGTGGTTTCATCATCATCGACGGATTGCTGGCATCTTGCCAAATCCGCATCTCCCGCTATCCTTCTTATTTCTGGGTCGTTCTTGGCCGGATTTTCGCCAGTTTCAGTGGATTATTCTCTGCTTCTCGTTCAGAGACCTTGTGAGGAGCCACCTCGATGCGGATATTCCCTGTATTCGTTCTATTGAGTTTCTTTTAAAGTTTTACACAGCATTTATTAGTTTGTTTGGTTCCGTTATCTACTTCGCATGATCAGTGCAGTTGGCGCTTACAATGAAACGCAATCACACTAATGATGATTGGATAGGATGATGATCACTTTGTTGTTAATTACTACAGTGCGCGTCAAAACTTTACGCCCACCCTAAAAATTTGCTAGGTCTTTTCTTAGTGATCCTTGAAATTTTTATTCTTTTTTGAAGGGGAAACACGGCGGTTCAAAACTTTACGCCCACCCTTGAAAAATGTCGATTACTAAGGAAAGATGTTGCTAACAAACAGACAAATGATACAGACTGATGTAATAGCACTCAAGAAGACCGTAGAACCCTATGGAGCATTTAGAATCAACGTTCAGGGTATTTTCCCAGTTATTGAGTGAGAAAACCCTTCACTGAGCAATGTGTGAATAGGACAATTTTTTTTAAAAACTTTAGTGAACGCAAACGCTTAGCCCATATTTATATGAGCAGCCTTAATAATCATAGATAGAAAACGAAACACTTGGGGACATTTCAAAGCCGACACCACTGCCGTATCACCCGTCTGATCCTCCTCCTCCACAACGTCGGCTGAGAGAATCCGCACTAAATTCTCGCTGGCTGTTTCCAAATCGACCAGCTCCTACGCATGTCAGCGTTTGAAGACTTCCGAGACAAGAATATAAGGCATCGTCTCCGGACCACGCGACACCACCCTTGGAGTGGAGTGATTTTGTCAGATACAACATGAACAGCATGTGGGGTTGGATAGCATTTTTTCGTAGTGCTTACTAACATCCAGGATTTCACTAATATCATCTGATGATGTGTTCATTGGTGAGCGTTGAAGTCACACCACGATTTTCCTGGCTGAATTTTGCATTACTATAGAGATTCATGGGAGAAGTGGGAGGTTTCTTTTTTGCTGCAAATTTGGCGGTTGAATTTCGGTGATCAGGACAGACCTCTGACTTCGGGATTGCAGAGGTGGGATTCAGATAAGTCTATCAACTTATAGCAGTGCTCTACAAAGGCATTTGTCATCATGTTTCCGTTGACACGGCGTGCATCACTTCATTTTCCGCCAGGATCACGACTCGGAGCACCCTTCACGTCTAATTCGCAGCCTCTCAATGTCACCCCTATGAGCTAGCATGCCTGTTTTTGTAATTTAGATACAAAGCAGAACCTCAGACATGCTAATTCACAAGGATCGCCTAGCTTTGTTACGATAAAAAGCCTTTCCAAGGGTGGGCGTAAGGTTTTGAACCGCTGCACTTCTCGTTCAAAAACGAATAAAAAATTAGAGGATCACTAAGAACAGACCTAGCAAAAGTTTACGGGGGTTTCCAAACACGACGAAAACGATAATGAACTTCATTTCTCGGGAAGTTTTGATCCTCGTCCGAAACGGCGAAATCCTAGGGTGGGCGTAAAGTTTTGACGCGCACTGTATAAAAGAATTCATTTGTTTTAACGGAAAAAATGTTTCTTAACTCTTACGCAGGTGCATAATTTCAAGAATCGCACTGAATGGATATCACATAAGGAAAATCTTATGCGTTTTCAAGGTTTCAAGGCCATGTCACGAATTGTACCGAGTTTTAGCTGGAATTCATTAATAACTTCCAATTTCGAATATTAAATTGATTTTGTAGACAGAGATGCTTTTTTGAGTATAATCTCCCCAAAGTTTTCACTGCTGCAGTGCCGTTCACAATGGATGTCACGAATTTTGGAATTTTTGAGGCTTTGAAATGAACGTAGAATGTTTCCAGATCACATTTATATTTTCACTAACGCAATCGATCATCAATCCATCGCCAGATTAGGTGAAAGAAATGCCTGCAGGCAAACCTCAAGGATATGATGCCGCTCTGAATTTGTTTTCTTAATATTGATTTTCTTGAACAAAGAATGCAGTATGGTAGCTTTTCCGAGTCGTGGTCGTGAATGCAATAGTGTGACCGCAGTTCATTGAACAATTGCATTCTTGAAAATATGTAGCTTCAATATGGTAGCTTTTCCGTGTCGTGGTCGTGAATGCAATAATCCGATGAACTATTGCATTCACGACCACGACACGGAAAAGCTACCATATTAAAGCTATATAACTTCAAGAATGCAATTGTTCAATGAACTGCGGTCACAGAAAATGGGGAATGAACTGGTACTCAATATTATTCATAAAAGATCTCAATTGCCACATAAAAGATCCCCAACGAAAATGAAGTTTTTGTATGCATCGGAGTTTTCCTGATTGTGAGAGGGTTTCAACGCAGGAAGAACGAGTTGAAGTGATCGAACCATCGACATGTGCGTGCGTGCGCAGCGAGCCTCTTACCAATGCGCCACACGCGCCCATGCTTCATAGATATAAGGAAAAAGTACACACATTTGTGCCTCAACTGTGGGAAAAAGCCGTCGCGATACAAAATAGGCGCAGAAATTATAATGAGAACGTCAAAGTTCCCGGGAGAACTTCTCCTCTTCATCGCTTTCGAAACCAAACAGTAAAGTAATTTGATTAAAACAGAAAAATGTCCCGATCTATCTGTTTTATATACTGGACTTACATTTAAACATCAGTGCACATCCCTAATCCCGCTGGTTTTTTCATATATTTGAATTATCCAATCATATTGCATCTGTACAATTCAATCTAAGGAGTGGTATCCACTCCAACACCAGCGGTGCAACTGCGTTTCACACTAGACGCAAATTGCAGTGATAATGCGAAGTAGATGACGAACCAAAACTAACACTGGGTGGTGTGGGCATTGAAGTAGAAAAGAATAGGCTTAGTACACCGAATACATGGAATCGACGCCAAGAGGTGGCTCTTCACAATGTCTTCGTAAAAGTATTAGCGAGTAATCCGTCAGAACTAGCGAAAATCCGACGAAAAACGGTCCATGAATGAGCTTTCAGGGTTTTGCGGCGGGGCCCGCGTCTTACGCTGGCAGTCTTGCAAGGGGCGAGACAGTGCTTACAAAGTTTTCATTGTGCAATATACGCAGCAGTATACAGGGTGCGCCATAAGTTCTTGCACACCATACTTAGTAGCACCACAGCGGTTGAATTCAACATATTAGCATGCCCTCTATAGCGAAAATGAGGCAGCTCAATAGCAATCCAAATCACCTATCAGATCAGAAATATGTCGCCACTTGCTTCCGTGGTAACTCAAACTTGAGAGAAAAGTGAGCTGCTCGCGGCATGGTTTGGTGCGCGGTGACATCGTCTCTTCGAACGGAAGGCGCTACTCAGAGCAAATCAAATCGTTTCTCACCAAAACATTGGAGTAGACGGAGGAGACATCGAGGAATTCAATGGATGTAATGGGATCCCATCTCCCTTTCTTTTCTGAAATTTCAGAAAATTTTTAAGAAAAGGGCGTGTATGTGCAATTTTTCTCTGTTTTTTTATGAACCACAACATCGAAATTACTCTGGATTTCATTCGCAGAGCATTTTTGAAGAGAAGACACCTTGCTGCTTCCAACTCAAGTTGAACAGCGCAAAGGTGACGCTTCTGTGAAGCTTAGAATCTGCTCTGTGCCATATGCGCCTCCTGGAAAGTTGCACGACCGAAACCCCGTGCCCAGAACGAACTTCTCTAAAGGCCAATCCGATTCTGGTGGACAACCGTACTCAACTATTTTTAGAGCAAATCAAGTGCTATATCATGTATAAGTTTGGACTCGTAGCATAAAGCTTAGATAAAGCTTCGAGAGGTCTTATACCAGATACACCCGCGCGCCATCGGATGGTTGCTACTCTCTCAACTTTGAGTTATTACAAAAGCAAATGGCGACGTATCCCTGATCTGATAGGTGTTTTGAGTTGCTATTGAGTTGGGTCAGTACCGCCATACAGGTCATGCCATTATGTTGAATCCAGCGGCTGTGGCATACTAAATATGCTGTGCAAGAACTTATGGTGCACCCTGTAACACCACTACAACTCATTCACACTGCCCAAAGTCTCCCGATGGCCTGCGGCAGCGGCGCGGTCGTACGTACCCTGCACCACCCTTCACGGTGGCCCGCGGTGGCAGTGCGGTCGTCCGCACCCTCCACGGTGGCCCCGCGGCGGTGGTGCGGTCGTCCGTGCGGTTGTAGTGAGGGGAACGATAGGATACGGGTCCGCCTTGGCCACACAAGGGTGAAAACGCCAGGATTTGAGTCCGCGAAGGCGCCAAAACACGAGTCCACCGAATGTGCATGGGTCCACCATGCCCCATTATTGAGGAAAACGACAGAATATGGGTCTCCGATGGGGGATGGGTCCGCCGTGGCCCAGCAGTGAGGCAAACGCCAGAGTATCGGTCCACCTTGGCCAAACAGTGGTGGAAGCGAAAAGGTACGGGGACGCCTCGGCGCAATGGTAGGAAAAAGGTCAGGGTACCGGTCCGCCTAGACCAAGCAGTGGGAAAACGCCAGGACACGGATCCGCGATGGAGGATGGGTCCATCATTGTCCAATAGTTAGGAAGGGGTTGTAAAACATCATGGTCCAACAGTGTGAGAAAAGTTGTTCAATTGTGGGAAGAGGCCATGCGGTGGGTCCATCAATGGGGGGAGGGCTGGGTTCGCTATTGCATGGCAGTGTGTGAAAAGTATTAGTCCTACGCAGCCAGTACGCTGTTTCTTGAAAGTGGCTATAGCGCTCATTTGTGCTAATTTTCACATGAACATATTTTTTCTGCCAAGTCTCCTCCGCATTCTCACTTATATCTCAATCGACAACCTCTACTTCCTCTAAGATTCTCAATCAAACCGTTTTCTCTCTCTCTCCCGAACAAAGAGTAACCCAAGACTTCGCCAGTACAAAACGAATCAAAATGAACCGGCGATATAAGAGATAAGTATTATGGAAATGACACTTATCGATTGCCAGGTTACATCGCCGTGGATCGCTGCCAAACGGTGCTCATCGCCCGTACTCTCGAGTGCCCAAAATGGACTGGCGATGTGAGTGACAGCGAAAATGGTAAAGATGCCTATCGATTGCCATGCCCCTTGACTATCATCCCTCTTACGTCAGGAGTCTCCTAACTCACTCTACCGCCGGCGATCGTGGCGATCGCGATCACAGCCGGCTGTCATCGCGATTGCTGGCAAGGTCTGGGGATACTCAAAATCTTCTCAATTTGAGTGATTCCGTGTCATTAATCGTGTTCGTGTGTTGCATTGTCTCTTGCAGGAGATAGTTCACGGTTGCCAGAGTCCTTTGAAGGACTTTCCCGCGCAGAGCTGGGAATAACTGCCCATGGCGAGTTCTTACGCATGTAAGAAGTGCGACAACAAAAACCGGTGGAAATATCGATGCATCGGAAAGTAACTTTACATGATGATATGTGATGAAAACTTGTCAAGCAAGGCTAACAGCAGAAGAAGACTGAAAGGCCAACGTTAGCACGGCGGCAAGATTGGTAGAGAATCATGAGGAAGAATTTGGATTTGAGCTTAATTAATGATTAGTATTGTTTTTGTTAGTTTTCTGAGGACTCCTTCAGTTAAAACTTCTTCAAGAACCTAGAGTGGCTGCCCCACCCCACTTCCTAGCGTCCCGAAGGGGCGCTAGTAGAGACACATCTTACAGAAATACACATATTCAAATCATCTACGGCTCGAGTAATTTCGGCGACATAATACGCTTGAACTGGTCGAAAGATGGTATGGTTATGATATCCTTAGTTAGTTTTACGTATGCCGCTGCAGCTATATGATGGATAGTCGTAGCGCTGGCGAAGCTCAGACGCACGCCTCGTGGCGACTAGACGACCTTTTAATTGAGGATGCGCATGCCTCGTTGACCGGTCTTCATGGAAAATCCTTAGTAAAAGGATACGTGCATGTGACGCACGCACCCTACTCACACATTCCACCACCACTCCGTTGCACTACACCGCCACGACCGTCACACCATCCGCAAAGTGCTGTAGGATGGCACGCTCTCGGGAGTGTGGGAATGGTGAGCCAGTGGGTAAGGGCGGTAACGCAACGTTCCTAGCGGTGTTACAGCGGACGAGCACCACTCGCAGAGCGTGAGAACACATTTTGGTGTAAGGGCCTAGATTTGCCAAGATGCTCATATGTGGGCATTGCAAGCTGTTCTGTACATATATCTGTTGCCACTGATATCACATTTTGTCTCCCAGATAAATTAAGAAATTCAGGAAATGTGATTGACTATATGAGTTCGCCTTTAATTCTCCACACCACTCAAGCAACTCCCGTAATCATAGAAAGCACTGAATAAGAAAATGCAAGGTTACTTGCAAGTTTCCTTTCATTTCCCTAGCACCTCTTTTGTCTCATGCGAGATTCGAACCAACCCGTCTCACCTATTACACTGAGGTTGGATGATTGAGAGTCCACTGCTTTACCCACTTGCCCATCCGTACTGATATCCTGTATTCTGTCCACCCCGATCATCTCAGTGACTACTCATGGCAGCTTAGTCATGCAAAAAAAGCTTCCTACTCATTGGAATGAACACATTTCGTTATGATTGACATCATCATCTACTAAAACTACTAGGACACTAACGACTAAAACTAACTTCTGAAAACAGTAACTACTGAAACTCGTGGCGTCGAATACTCACAAAGGGTGAGAGATAGCGCTTGCGGAAAAAGGTAACCATTTCCGAGTCCAGCTTGTTTAACGTTTCCTAGTAGTTTTCTGACTCTCGGCTACCACGGCAGCTTCTCCCTATCATGATCATGACTTATAATAAAACGTTTACTGCGTCTGTCTGTCATTGTATAAGTGTATCAGTGGAACGAAATTCCCTGGTTGGTCAGTGGTGACGAGTGTCCTAAATAAAAAGAAGGATAGGGTATGGTGAGGCGCAGAGCATGAAGAGCAGCTCTGATGAATCAGGAAGTCAGAGATGCGAGTCCACCGCTTTGTGGAGGGTGCGCTGAGTTGCAAAAGTGGAGAAGTGCCGCCAGACGGATCCGACGCCATAGCAGAGGTGCGCCGGTGTGAGCCGGGTCAAAGGCTTCGAGAAAAGTGCGCTGGCGACTAAATGGGGATAACGCCTGGGGATCCAACGCTGCGATAAGGGTGAGCCGGCATCCAAATGTAGAGAATTGCCAGGAGACACGTCGAATACCCACAATGGGTGAGAGATAGTGCTTACGGAAAAACAAAACCATCCCCAGCTTGTTAAACGTTTCCTAGCAGTTTTCTGACTCTCGGCTACCACGGTAGCTTCCCCCCCTATTAAAACATAATACCTACCGAGCCAGAGCACGTTATCTCTGGGTTTGCTGAACTCTAAGAAAATAAATTTCTTTTTTTTTCTCTGCCGGAACCTCACTTAGGATAGTTCAGGTTGGTGTGTGAAGGGTTCTTTGATTTGCTGCGCACAAAGAGAATCCTTCCGATATCAAATTGTACTCAAAAATTGGTTCACTCCGTAATGAGATTTAGGACAGTCGCAATAGTGAAGACTAAATTGCACAATGGTCTGCCAAATTTTGCGTAAGAATCATTTCCTAAGGTGGAAACGACTACAGAAGTTATCCTGCACATCGTACCCATTTCTTTCTGAAAAGTGATATCCTGTTAGTCAAGCATTTGTTACTGCATACAATATGTACAAATGCAAAAGTAATGCCATAGTGCGATATGGTTGTCAAAAACCAAATCAATAATCAAATATCCATTTTGCAAGTAGTTTGGTGCAAGACAGATTCTTAGCCCCGTAGTAAAGTGTCATGGTGGTGAGATCATGTGCCTGCACATCTCGACGCCACATGTGAGGCGATGATCGCACGCGCGACAACCTCCCAACACTGTGGGATGGGAGATCGTCACCATCCGCGGCAGTGCTGCATGTGCGAGGCGCTGATCTCCTCGCCATGGAGTGCGATGATCGCCAGGTCTGATTGGTTCTAGATAGTGTACAGTGCGGAGAGACGCCGAGTGAAGTGCTAGAAGCATCTCACTCAGAATATGGTGATGTTGCGAAACTACGTGAGGTCTGGTGCGCGAATTGCACAGAATGCATCTGACTCGAAGCAGTTAGGCTTGTCAGTTCTCGCTTCACAGCACAGAACAAGCTAGAATGTGTACGAGTTGTCAGGAGACCAGAGGTGCTTCTGACAAGTTGTGCACGTTCTAGCTTGTTGCGAATTTCATTTCTCGGTAAATTTCATGTATATACGTTTCGTTTGATTCGTCATGGCGCTGATCGCCATACCCCTCTTCCACGCGAAGTGCGATCATCGCCCCAAGGGTGATGTGCGATGATCGAACCGGACACCTTACTACGGGCTTTAATGATTATTGTGCAATAATGGTGAAGAGAGTGTGAAGTTATTCTTTTTACCTACGCTAGTAAAAATTAGCAGAACAGCTAATAGGAAATGAAGCGCTCTACTTTGCAATACAAACGTCAGGGCCTCGAAAGCCGGAAAATTACTACGAAGTTTGCCAATTGGCCACGCATGGCCTCATCTGAAATAGCGGCCAAATTTAGCCGTCATTTGGCCACTGAGTGTTTGCCAAATGGTGCAGGAGTAACGCTGACCCAGACTCCGCCCGTCTGACCACGTTTGCTCGTCTGACAATCACAAAAACTTCGTTTATGTAAGATCTATAATATTTGTAGATTTGTAGCAGTGAGCCATGTGCGGGTACACAGTGGCAAGCAGTAAGCTGTGGGAATTCTCACAGCTCGCTTCTGCGTCAGGAAGTTGTTATCCTATGAACATTCTAAGAAGAGTGTGTATGTCTGACATGCGACTGATGCACGCATCTAATGGCAATTTATAGCGTTCAGACGCACACATCCATTCAGAGAAAGTTTTCATGTGGACCAGTAAACGTAGCACCCTGAATAAAAAATAAATTCATGCAGCTCACATGAAAACTCAGGGCTACGATTGGGCTTATCAGAATTCCTGCAAACACACATGCGTCAAACGCAAGAATTTCGGAGAAATTGCCTTTTAATTCGCAAGAAGCTAAGAGATTACTTTCGGATGCGTAAAAAAATTATTTCCACAACGTTGAGATTATGACGAGTGTGCCAACGTCAAAGCAATCCTCCATTTGTGATTGATTTATGATGGCAATTTTTGACCAATCAAGTTTTTAATGAAGAGAGGGGCAATTTCGCAAATCAATCAAAATTAATTCTTCATGAAAACTAACTGAGATTCAACAGCATAGTCCTGTTGCTAAGATCATCAATCACTGGAGAAGATGGCGTATATCACGACCGCCTGAATGATGCTTTATAAAACTCCCCCTTCCAGAGCGAAATTACTCATTCACTAGACTGTTCCAGGCCCTCCAGAACTTTCAACCCTATTTTCCTGCAGGGACGCCCTTGTTCATCTGTGACGAATTTCACATACAAAGCCTAAATCGAAATGAAGACATCTTGCACTGTTGTTATGTGGGTAGTAGCAATTCTTGCCTGCGAGCAGGTAAGGAGTTTTCACGATTTTGCTAAAAGTCAGAGGTATCAACTCTGATCCACATTGGTCTCCAGCGACGAGCGAGCGAGCGATGTGCGCATTGCATAGTCTTAAATTGATCTTTTCTTTCTAATATTAATAATAGGAACACGAACAAGTTTTGAATAGGAG
Organism: Ancylostoma ceylanicum; assembly: GCA_000688135.1. Classification (NCBI taxonomy): domain Eukaryota; kingdom Metazoa; phylum Nematoda; class Chromadorea; order Rhabditida; family Ancylostomatidae; genus Ancylostoma; species Ancylostoma ceylanicum. The sequence continues at coordinate 145,443 of JARK01001355.1, read as the reverse complement.
CCTAGCACGCCTTTACTTTGGATTCATAATCACATGTTTGCACTCATGGAGAGGTCACGAACAAACAAAAAAAAAACATGTGAAAAACCAAATTTCAGTTTTCTCCAACACTGGCATGCTCCTTTGTGAAGACGAGTGGCAGGTACAATGCCTCTCGGAAGAGCGAACAACCTTTAAAGCAAGAAGAAGACTGTTTCCGAGCATGCTACGAAGACGCGGAATGCATGTACATGGACTACGTTGAAAACGGAGTATGTTGATGCGAAATTGTCCAATAATTGTCCTCAGTATAGGTGTTACCGTCATCCCCATCACGCATTAGTCCGCGAATCACTCCCTAAATATAACATTTAATTTGAAAGGAACCAATAGAGGAGTCTATAGAATGATTATAAGCAGTGTATCACTGCAGGGTGCGGCAAAAGTTTTTGGACAAGTATAAATGCTCGTTAAAAACCCACGGAAGAGGAAACTGGAAGAACCAGTGATTATTTTCTCTTTAGGACCAAGTTGTGAGCATAACAACTATTTTTGTTGCAGAGGTTTCCTTCTCTCGTACGTTCACCGCCTTCGAAAAGTCCAAGTGAGACGTAGGCTCTGGCGCGCAGGCAGTGGAGGTACTTTTTCCCCCACGTTTTCCATCTATTTGTAAGAAGATGCCAAACTCCTAAGGGAGGTAGTAGAAGCCTTCCACTATAGAACCCAACAAAATCTCTGGGAAATTTGGTAAGTAGGTAGAAAATTTCCAGGTTCATTCTTAGCTTCGTTTTTAGCAGTGCTCAAAATTTTTGCATGATAACGCGGAAATCGCGCTACAACAGCTATTTTCGCTTGTTTAAAAGCAATTTCACCATGTTTTCTGTCGTAGGTTTGTTTATTTGCTCTTTCTTAACAGAGAGGTGACGAGTTGGATTTATAGAACGACGAAATAGCCTCTCAAAGTGAGCATTCTTCTCTATTGCCATGGCGGAGACAAATATTCGCTTATCTAGGTCCTACATCTATACTGAGAGATTCCGAGGTGGTTTCTAGATTCTGCAGGCTATGGCCTTCCCGAAGCCATACAGGAGTTTGGACTCTTTTCTGAAACTTTGGAGAAGGCCCGAAATGAATTTCGGTCCATCTGTGTGCGCGCCGGGCCAACGTGTCATCTACTTTTTGACAAGCCTGAGTCGCTACCAGTGGAGGAAATTTTGGAATCGAAAATGTTATTTATGTAAGCAAGTGGTCCACAACAACTAATGCACAACAACTATCAGCTTTTCCAATTTCTTCTTCCTCATGTTTTGAAGATCGAATATGCTTTTCCAAAGACTTTTGCCGCACCCTGTACACAACAATATGCAAAACTGGACACAGACTACGTATGTGAAAACGACGCTATGTCTGCATGTTACAATTGATCATCACAAGGCTTTTACAAAACTTGCCAAGTGGTGACTTCTGCGAACTGATTGGCTTTGAGTGAGTTGTCTCTCCCAAATATACGAGGGCTTCATCAGAGGGGAGCCAATTGAATAATTGCTCATACATACGTAATGAAACCAAAGATTTAATCCCTGTTTAGTTGCACACTTTATGGAACTCCTTAGCTAGTAAGTTTGCCTTTTCTTCATCTAAAGAGACCACATCACCTGTTTCATTGAGCAGGTTTGGGATGCTGCTGTGATGCCCACTACGGGAATCTGTATATCTAAAAATACACCACACCTACTACGGTTATTTACCACGCTCTCAGAAATAAATCTCTTTGTTGAATGCTATTAGTTGAGGTTTTGGGCTATTAAAAAAGCGAATGCAGTTCAGGTAGCCGGCACAAATCTATGCTTAACAGATATTACTGAAAAACTGATGATCAGCCTTCTGATCACTGATCACTCAGCCGTTTTTGAGCTTAATTACGATGCTGGTATGTTGTTCGCGTTTTACTACACTTGCCCAGATTTTGTGTCATTACCATAAACGTTTGACATTCTCATCTTATTGCTATGTTAAATAAAGGGGATGAACGTTTTTTCCCTCTCTTAACGTTATATTTTGAAACAAATCAGGAATAACTTTATTTGGG
>JARK01001355.1:113359-138028 GCA_000688135.1 Ancylostoma ceylanicum | reverse complement strand
CTAATTCTTAACAAAAAAGGGTTGCTGACTGTCATCCTGATTTCTCGACAACATGCCAAAATTCCGAGCGAATCTCTTGTTTTAAGATTTTAGACGTATTATTGTCCAATAAAATGAAGTTGTGGAAGATCTTAAGGAAACCAATGTGCTGCGACACTCATTATTTTCAGGTGGTCACCTAGAGTTTATCCAAAAAAGTTTTAGGTTGAAACGTCTAAAACTACCAGAAATTTTGCCAATCAATACCTTCGTGATTACTGCCTGATTCTGCTGCCAAATAGCTAATGGAAACTGATGTGAACACACCTTTCTAATCATCGTCATAATACGTAGCTGGAACCATTTTCACGCTTCTAGTGTAACTTTCTTTTCCCATAGATCCTTGATTGAAGAGCTGATTTGGAATGCCTTAAAATCGAATCGCACACTACCTGACGAAAAAGTGATGGCTAAAGCTCAAATGAATTGCGAAATATGAACGCTGTTATGGTTCTCAGCAAGTAAACAAATAAAATGGCTCCATAAAAGATTTGCTGAAGATTTTTGAGTGAAGGCAATTTTTCAGATTCGAAACCGAAATGGGACCATTTCAAGGGTACGAGAACATGTTACAAGGTAAGGTTTGTAGCTCTAATCTGGGAGAGGACTCTACATACCATACACAGCTACCTAAGTAGTAAAGTGTTTAAAAAAACCCGCAGAAAATTGTGATTGTTTGAATGAAGTTCGCCGGATCTAACAGTGATTTTCACAAAGTTTTTATTAGGTTGAACAGAACCTCAGGAAACAAGAGAGTACGGTTCGTGGCAAATAGCGCTTTGTTTTCGACTTGTTCCGAAAGAAAGAATGTATCAATGGAGAGACTCCGCAACGCAGGCTTTCCAGAACTGCTTTGGCAGCAAAACTCCCGTCCTATCCTCCCTACTACAAAAAGGGGAAACCTATCAAAGTAGCTACTTTATAAGTGGAGAAAAACAATGATGAATATAGGTAAGAGGTTCAAATACATGAATAATGAGATGGATGAGCATGCAGGTGTGTGTGTGTGTGTGTGTGTGTGTGTGTGTGTGTGTGTGTGTGTGTGTGTGTGTGTGTGTGTGTGTGTGTGTGTGTGTGTGTGCGTGCATGCGTATGGATGCTTTGGATCAGAGATGAGCGGAATTCCGACTTCCGACTTCCGAAACTTCCGACATTCCGGTGTTTTTCGGGATTCCGACTTCCGAGAAATGCGAAAAAAGCCGGAAGTCTTCGGAAGTTCTAGATGGACATTGAACAACTTGCATTTTTCCCGCATGAGCTGCTACCAGTGGCAGACACAGGTGGAGGGGAAGCGAAGAGGGTGGAGGGAGGTGCTAAAAAATTTCCCAAATTACTTCGCTGCTGGTCAACTTGAATTCTTTGCTTTCATCATCAATTTTATATATTTAAATTTAATCGTCTCATGTTAGCACTCCGCTTTGTTTTTGAAATTTTGCCCAGTACATCTGCAGAATGACGGAAACTCTAGCTATTCAACCTATGTACATACCTCTCCCTGGCTACCAAATAATGCGTCCACAACTGATTGCCACTGACTTCTGCGCAGTTTTTGAGCAAGAAACCGTTGCTATGTGCACTGCACAGCAGTTGTAAAAAAGAAAGTGTTTTCTTAGGTACCCATCTGTCTATTTTTCCTCGAATGTTGTTCTCATACACGGTACCACAATATACGGTAAACAATCAAAGCGTGACTGCAATCCTTGAAAGGAATTTTTACAATGGTTTCTCTGAGGTCTTAAAAATGGAAGCGTACATAGTGATGTTAGCTTCTGTTAAACTGCTAGTGTCTTTCTAAAGACCATTCACACATTTGCGACAATGTGCTCAACCGGTTGGCACACATGGTGCGACGCGTGGGACCGCGTGCTCAACCGGTCGAACACAAATACATGCTTGAGGAACCGCCCGTGTCCCACGGGCGCACCATGCTAGAGCGTAAGGTCGCGAATGTGTTGAGTAAGATCGACATTCAAAAAAAGCTTGCGAAAGTCAGTGTATGGAAGTCGAACACCGGTATCAGCGAGTGAGCTATTTACCTCTTATTTAACTGTAACTGAAAAAACCTCTGTCCTCTCCAACTTTCGACAACTTGCTGGAGAAGTGGGTGAGAATATGTAAATTGGCCGTTTCTATCCACCATCACTAACAATTTAACTACACACGTTTCCTGTTTAGTACCTAGCTGGGGGCTGCAATGACCCTGTTCATGTCCTCATTTTTTTAAAATCTATCGGGGAGGAAGGGACATATTTTTTAATTTATTTTTTCATTGTCTCAATTAATGCATTCCAAAACTTCCCAACATTATTAGAAAAAACATTTCAGAAGAACTCCAGTAAGTTAACAGCTCCATACACCTCTGTGCATACATATGCATACACATTCATACACATGCGTGTACTTGTACCCTCTGTACTTCCGACTTCCGACTTCCGGTACTTCCGATATTCCGGTGATTTTTGGCGCTTCCGACTTCCGAGTTCCGACTTCCGAAATTTCAAATTTGACTTCCGCTCATCCCTGCTCTGGATGCCCTATACGTCGGATAACGCTCATTCTGTCTCCTGCATTCTGGCGATCCTCTCAAATCTTCTTACATCTGCGTATCTCTCCTCTTAACTGCATAATCGAGATATCCTTCCGCTGCGGTCCTACCGACAGTTTGTATGAGTGAAAGAATCCATTTGCAAGGCTCTGTTCATCCTACTCCTTGAAAACGACAGGCTCTACTTCGCCATTATCGTAAAACTGGTACTGCGAGAGCGTACTACAATAGGAGTTGTGAAAAAAAAACCCCAAAACGAGTAACACCGACGATACTGATTGTGCTCGTGCTCTTTGAAGATCCAAAGCTCCCACAGCTGTCCCATGCGGAGCCTGTAATATGCTCTTCTCGCGTATCGGGTCAGACTTCGTGCACTTGGCTGAGGAATGGTTCCAGACCCACCCTTTGCGCTTGCATGAAGCATCATTTTGCGGCCGCAGATCCCTGTGGATACCGTCAGTGCAGTTACATTTTGATCAACGGTAGCCCTCTTCGAAAATGTGCGTTGGTATTCCTGCTAATCTAACAAGTTGACACGGAAACAGTGACATTGGAATAATACTCGATCACAGTGGCTATCTTCTGCATCTCATACGCATGCATTGCTGTGCAACGACCTAATCAGGAACCATCATTCATATGTGGGCAGCATCCATACCGCCCCTGGACATAAGTGACCAATGAACGGACGATGGTCGAGCCGATGATTGTAGTTATATAACTGGCGCACGTCATTATGAGATGAAATTGTAGTAGGAGATCAAGTGGAAGAAAATTTCCGACAAGATCTTTGAAGCGATCCAATACATTCTAGGTCTTCACCAGCTCCCAAGGAATAAAATTTGATGAAGCAGAGAAGAAATGCGCGCGGAAAAAAGGAAACTTAGCAACGATTCATTCGGAGAAGCACAATAGTTTTCTGGCAGGTTAGCACTAACGGTTCAGAAATTAGGTGCTCAGAAACGATAAGAGTTCATGAATGCGCTATGTAATTACCTACAACATTCATTGGAATGACATTTATCTGGGTATGTCTCGCCGATAATTCTAAGCGTCTCTGACATCATTGCTGAGCTATTGCCAAATCTTTACATGCCTCAGTGAGTAATAGTGTCTCCCAATCATTGAAACTGCAGTAGAAATACAATTTTGTCAGAACGCGACATGTTAGAAAGGGGCGAAAGGGAAATTGCAGCAGTATGTGAAAACTCTAGTGTAATGCGAATGAACTGAAAACTAGGATTAAAAGCGTATCCAAAGAACAAACAAATTGGTCCGTAAAAAAGGTCTCTACAGGGTTACTCTCGAAAAAAGAGTCAGTATCGGTCATCAATGTCTTAGTGGAAGAAATTAAATGGTCATTAAGTTTCTCTTTCTCCAAAAGTAGATAGCATTCAAAGCCAATGAATTCATTTCAGACCTCGTTAGGGAAAAGGCAAGTGGTCATTCAGCTATGATTGGGCTATCATTAGGTAAGGGCAGTAATGCTACTGATCGCGAAAAAAAGTGGAACGATGGCAAGAGTTCTAACTATACCAACTGGAACACCGGTGAGCCAAACGATCACGGTGGTGAAGACTGCGTAGTCGTAAGCCTTTACTCACTTCACTCTTTTTTTTTCAAGTACATTTTCGAAATGTTTTTATCGATAGTTTCCCCTATTTATGAGCGAATTTCCTCTACTGAGATGACTCTCAGTGTCAAACCGTGCAGTAGCTCATAAAAAAAACGGTTTGGTTTCAATTAAAAAGGATATGGCTATATTGCAATCCCCACATGATTGGAAAAAATCATACATCTTTCCCCAGTTACTTCGTATATTGAATATTAACATAACACCTGCAGTGCTTTTGGGTTAGCTGTGCGTTATAAAGGGACCATAAGTTATTGTTCAACGTTTGCTGGTTGACTTCTCTGCAGAGGTCAAGTGTTTTTTTTTTCCTTAAATCAATTCTGTTCTGCATTTTCGAGTCATTTTCGGTCACAATCTCAGTCAGAAATCTTCTGGCCCAGGAAAAAGTTTCAGCGCAATCTTGAACACAACAGAAGAACATTTTTCATAATAGTTCTAGGTTGTACTAGGCACACCGGGTCTTGGTGATCAGTTTTACCTTTTCACGCGAAATCCATGAGATACTGGCGCTTATAAGAACAGAGAACGATGGCGTTCCGAAAATTCTCTAGCACTACATTTGATGAGTCACACTTGGGCTATTCTCAACCCTATTTATGAACATTTACTGCCACTAGAGCTCCTTCGGGATGCTAAGAAGTGGAGTGGGACAGCCATTGAGGTTCGTGAAGAAGCTTCAACTCAAAAAATCCTCGCAAAATTAACAAAGGAGCAAAACAATCATTAAATACGCTCAAATACAAAATTCTCCTCATGAGTCATCTTGCCGCCCTACTAAAGATGGCACCAAGGCAACTACTGCACCGAGGCGAACCCATCCACCATCGTCGGGTCCGTATTCTGTCGTTTTTCTCACTAATGAGCCTCGGCGAGCCGATCCTCCATCGGAGTCCCGTATTCTGTCGTTTTCCTCACTAATCGGGCGTAGTGTACCCGTCCCCATTGGGTGGACTCGTGTTCTGGCGCTTTCCTCACTCTTCCATCGGCGTACCTAAATCCTGACGCTTTCACCACTTCTTGGTCAGTGCGGGCCGATATCCTAGCGTTTCCCATACTATGGGCCACGGAGGACCCATCCGTCTTCGGAGACCCGACCCGTATTCTGCCGTTTTCATCTCTGCTTGGCCAAGGCGGGCACGTATCCTTGCGTTTCCACCACTGCTTGGCCAAGGGGGACCCAGCCTTCATAGTCGGATCCATATTTTGCCGTTTCCACACTACTGGTCCATGGCGGACCCATATCCCATTGCTGAAAATGTATCCTGGAGTTGTCACGGAATACCGCACCGCTGCCGTGGGGCCACCGTGGAGGGCGCTGACGACCGCACTGTTGGTGCGGCGCCATGGAAACGTTGGATAGTGAGAGTCAGTTGTGAGGATGTAATTATGCTCCGTATATTGCGCAGCCTGACTTCGTAAACACTGTCTCACCCGTTGTCTGCGAGACTGCCAGCGGGCGACGCTGGTCCCGCCGCGAAACACTGAAAGCACTGTCTTATATCTCGGTTTCAACATTGGAGACTGTGTTCGTCATTCCGCCATCAACGACGATGACGAATCCACTATCGCGCGCATGGAGGAGTGTCATAGGATGCGGGTCTCAGAACGAAAGCGTGTCGGAGTCCCTAAAAATCGGCCGGCCGTCTCACAGTCTGCGCATCAGGGCTACCATTGTCTATGAGTGCCGCCGCGCCATGACCCCCTATGCCTGCAGTTTTCGGGCTTACGGCGCTTTATTAAAGAGATCGCTTAACATTTCAGGCTTGTTCTTAAACCATATCCACTCATCATTTGATGTCTTTCTACGTGAAATTTTTTCGAAAGCAGATTTGCTGGATGGTTGCTATCACGGTGGGCATGGGGTAGTCGTTGTTCCTTCCATATATCTTCTAAAGCAGTTCCATGAAAGACCGCAGGTACCATTGGTATGTAGGAAAGGGAACTTTTTGACCTTTTGAGTTGTTTGAGATGTGACGCTCTCTCCGCAGATGTTGTGTATTTTGAAGGTGAAATTGCCATGACAATCTGAAGGGTTCCTGGGAATACCTGTTCTAATCCTAAAGTACTAAGAATCTTCACCTGGATAGTAGAGGAAATAGGACGAGAAAACATGGATTTTTGATGGAGAGAAGCTGAGCAAACGTTGTGCATTGGCTTATGTTCCCTCTGTATGTATGTATGGTCTGTTAGCTCAGGGAGTGCCCATGGGGAACTTTGTTTGCAATTACGACCGTGGTAGTATCGGCCGAGCGATTGGCTGGTTCGAGTTATTATTTTTCATACCGGTGCTATGATCCCTTCCATTTGAATCTTTCACTACTTTTTCCGATCGAACCAGCCAATGTTTTGGTCGATACGACTGCAGTCGTAATTGCAGGTAAAGTCTCCCCATGGGCACTCCCTGAGCTAGCAGACTATACCCCCACTTCATCACGCAGGGGCTGGTCACTAATTGACATCCAGAGAATATAACGATGCAACGGATGAAGTAAGATCAACAAAATGATAGAACGCGGTGAACAGAAACATGGACGAAGCTTTGCGGCCAGCCGTATGCTACGGCCCTACAGAATTTCATTGATTCCGTGTAGATCACACAAATTATTTCTTTTCTGCAGATGGATAGTGATGGAAAGTGGAACGATGTGCGATGCTCCCAACCACAAAATGGCTACATTTGTCAGACCAAAAACGAAGAGTACTGTTCGCAAAGCTAACCTATTTGAGCCTGTGCTCATTTTCTCCTCCGACAAACGACAACATGCTAAGTGTGGTTGTTCGATTCTCGAATCCTACAATTCCTTTCTCATGAAATATCCAAGAAGCAGGAATCGATTTTGTATCGGTTTGCTTGGTTCAGTTACCAAATAAAATGAATAAGCAAAATAAAATCATGAATTATACTGAAGCGCTTAGTCTGTGTATTGTGTTGTGTTGTGCTGTGTTGTCTGTGACTGTGTGTGTGTGACGAAATTCAAGGAAAGTCGTGGCCTAGAGCAAGGAAAGTGCTACACAATGTGATCCCTGTTGCTGGAGAGGTGCGCCTCCGCCTTGAACTAATGATTGCATAGCGCTACGCGACAGGTCCAAAGGCGGGATGAGGGTGCGCCGGTGTCGAAAAGTGGAGGAACGCCTGCAGACGGTTCCAGCGGCGCGTTACAAGTGCGGCGGCGCCCAAAATGGGAGGGCCGGGGTGGATCCACAGCTGTGATAACGTTGCGCCGACGCCCAAAGTGGGGAAGTGAGCGGGTCTACGGCGCCCAAGGTGGTAGGAGGGGAAAGTCCTCCGCTGTAATAAGGGTGCGGCTGCGCCCAAAGTGGAAGGGTGGGGTGGGTCCAGCGCTAGATAAGGGTGCGCCGGCGTCCAAGGGGCTCCTGGGAACGTTCCTGATCCCCGCGCCCGAACCTCTTCCACAGCAGTTACAACAATTGGCCGAATGAAATATTCAATAACTTTAAATATTTTGGTGGATAATTCAAAAGTTCATTAAAAGGAAAAAAGCTGGATAATCCGAGAATAAACAGCTCTTCCGCCTTTTGTTCTGCCCTCTACTTCCTGAACATTCCAATTCCGGTTCAATCAAATTTGAATGTCGGAATATCGAATGTAGCTAATACATCAATCGCTCAGCACACTACATGTTTGGCAGTGGAAATTCGAAGAAGAGACGTTCCTGGAGCTGCTTTGAGTAGCAGAGGCACCATCTGGTCTCGCCCCATTAAGCTTTGCGACGCTCGCATTAACCCCAACGTAAAAGTGGCAGAATCGCATATTTGCCCAGAAAATTTCGATTTCATTTTTCTCTCCTGTCTCGAAAATTTCTAATTCCTCGGTTCTCAAGCGCAAAACGTACTTTCCGCTCCTGAACTTCGGACTACGGTAGTAGGGTAGAAATCAAGTTAGCCATTAGCTGNCATGAAGATGTGCCCAATGGTGGGATATGATTGTTCCGGCGCCTAAAAGTGGAATAGAGCTAAGGGACAAGTCCACTTCTGGATTCCATAATGAGCCAGCATTCGCTTGTTTTTCCTCCACCACATACAGGGGGCATAAGTAATTGTACAATATTTGCTCTATTATTTCTTGGCCAAGAACCTATGCTTTATTACTTTCTTCGTTCATGTGAATAGGGAAAGGTTCAGAGTATCTTCTGGTTGAAACACGGCTTCACGGAAGGGTTCTGCTTTCGAGCAGTTGGTCTCGAAAAAAACTTTTTCTTGAAAAAAGTGAGTTGTTCTCGCATTCTTTTCCTGCAAAATCGTCCAATTCTCCGAGAAGCGATGAGCCCACTATTTCCCCCGGTTATCCCTCGATTACGGTGTCCGCCCCAACTTACCCCACCATTAGCCCACCATTGTTATCACTTCCACCCCACTATTCCTCCATGGCGGGCCCACCATGCCTGAAGAACTCACGGTGGGACCACAATTTGCCCACCATTCACGGGTGTGTATCATCATGAGGGAAAACGGGGCGTGGTACTGTTCTGCAATTGGTTCGTTCAAATCCTCCTCCCGCCCATTACGGTTGAGTCGTTCTCTTCGCGCGCGATTCCACTATACATGACTATGCAAAATTTGAAGGCGACCGGGACGAGTTGATCGTAAAGGGCGGGAAGACTCCACCTCGTTTTCCCTCATGATGATACACACCCACCATTCACTCACTGCTAACCCACGTTTCGACTTTTCCGTGTAAGCAATTGCTAGACAGCTGCTGATACTGATAGAAACCGTATATAAGCCGACTGTGGGGTGTGAAGGCCGGAGTCTTGTCTCTGCTTAGGTGGAGACTAGACGAGCCCTACGGGACTTGTCTGCCCAGCTGTGGCCCGGCGGAAACCGCGGCCCAGCGAACGATCAGACAAATATGTGTGGGACGCGGTTGCGTGCGAACGCATCGCGGATGTAGATATCCGCGCGTGACCGCGCAGCCCACTGGGAGCCTGCGCAGGCTCCTGTGCGGACACCTGTGCTGGTATTCCTGAACGCGCGGGAGCGGGAAGGGGCGTGGTCTTTACCCGCTGTCGCTGGTTCCCGGCGGGAGCCTTCCCAGTCACCCGTACGGGTAAATTTCGTATTCATGAGAGACCAGGAAGCGGGAAGACCGCAACGCGTGCATAAGTACTCTAATTAGGGCGCGCTTTGGCATATGAAAGGCGAAGTCAGGAATTTTGAATGTTTTGAGGAAGAATCCGAGCGGAAACTACTCCTTTCCAGATTTTTTCGACATTATGTGCAACATAAGTAATTGGATTAGTGTCATCGGTTCATCATCGAAATACAGCTTAGCGTAGAATTTATTTTAGATTCCAGTTCTTTCTTTAGATCAGACGCGGTAACGCTCTTGATGCATCATAGTATTTCACAATGTTTCAACTATTTGTTTTCTAACATGTTTCACCATCACGCTATTCAAACTAATGGAATTTTTCATCACCACAAACATAATTGAAAAGGGAAGAGAGGGAAGTATTGCATAAATCGCCTTTTTGCAAGCATTATTATGCTTACAAGATTAATAAAGCAACATTTCCTGAACAACCATAATTTTTAGCGTTTTCTTTTGTCAAAGTTTTGGTTAATTTGCCTTTACACAGAAAAAGCGATCGAGTTTTCTCAACACCGAAAAATGTCAGTAAAACGCGGTCATAGGTTATCTTCAAGACCTATTGGGTGCTGCACTTCTCCTCGCCAATACCACGAAGTTGTCTTCGCTCTAAGAAGTTCTTGATTTTTTTTGGATTTGAAGAGGATGTTTGACTGCGATACTGCGGATGACTGGGATAATGATTATCAAAATGCTACAATTTAAGCATCGTACAAAGATTCAATGTACGCAGAAATGACAACCCCTGAAACCATGTGCAGTTTTCAGGACATGTGAGTGGACTAGTCATTTCGAGAGCCAAAATGGATCTAGGATGTGTCAAAACTTGCGAAATTTTCAAGAATTTATTGAAAATATAGTTGACGGGAAGAGGTTCCCGCGTTCCGGTTAAACGGGAACATTCCCGAGGGCGGGATGAGAATATCGTTAGCAGTGAAGTAACACACATTGCTAAGAAAATCGAATATTGTCCAAATACTTTTGAAAGAAATGAGCTGATAATGGGAATAGTATTCAATTAGGAATTTAATACGGAAGACAAAATCCTTTGGAATCCTAGGAAGGCAATATACTGCCTAGACTCACTAATGGAAAGCAAGAATGGTGAAAAATGTGATGGATTTCCATTGACGGGTAGAGCTTCCCGAGGTCCAGAGGGTCGGGTAAGCGGGAACCTTCCCGTCCACCCACCGGGTAGGCCGGGAAGGTACCCGCCGGTTTCATGACAAGNCTGCCTAGACTCACTAATGGAAAGCAAGAATGGTGAAAAATGTGATGGATTTCCATTGACGGGTAGAGCTTCCCGAGGTCCAGAGGGTCGGGTAAGCGGGAACCTTCCCGTCCACCCACCGGGTAGGCCGGGAAGGTACCCGCCGGTTTCATGAATACAAACTTTTTGCCCGCAAAACTCGTCCACCCGGCGGGAAGGCTAAAACCTTCCCGGCGACGTTCATGAATACCAGCCCTGGGTGTCTGCGCAGGCTCCGACGCAGGGAGTTGCGCACAAAGCGCATGCATGTTAAATTGGAAAAGACCCCAATATAAAGGATTAAAGGATAAAGTGATCGGCGTTGATCAATCCCGTCATGTGGGCTGCGCCACGCATTCGACTTCATCTGATCATCGGAGAGGCGTTGAATGAGCATGTGCCCTATACAGTGATATGCGGGGGGCATCCGATGAACAAAGTCTGTGCTTCATCCTCCCAGACTCCTCTGGTACCAATTCACTGACCCCGGAGGGGTGAATGGCTTGGTTGGCCATGGGCTGGATCGAACCATCAATAGCGTGAGTGCGCAGGGAGCCTCTCATCACTGCGCCACACGCGCCATGGAAAAGAGAAGAAAAGACCCCAATATGTCACCAGGAACGTGCCCATGGTTGACGTGCCGAACATTCACCATGGGATAACGGTGGGTCCACCGTGGTACGAAAGTTCAGAGTAAACGTATAGTCAACTCCAAAAGTCCGTAGACAAGAGTTGGGACCGCGGCGCGGCTCTCTCGCTGTCTGCTGCACGGCTGCTGCACGCAGACAGCGGGGCCTGCAGGGCAGAGACACGGAGGAAAACACGCGTCGCGGTCCCAACTCTTGTCTACGGACTTTTGGAGTTGACTATAAATGATTGCAAGAGATCGTTTGCGCTGAATAGGTCACCTCCTCTGCGTCCTCCATTGCGGAATGAAGCATCTCCCAACTGGCCGAGAATTCCGAAATTCTCTCTCAAAGAATCTCGTATTTTTCAGGGTTTTCGTTGTTTTTTTTTCGAAATCTAAAGAAGATTTTCGTGCTCAGCAGCCCGAATATGTGTAACGAATGCGGGATTTTCGGGCGGTGTCCCTAAGCTGACATACTTCCTTTAACGCTATCTTACGGTATGACTGCAAGACGCCACAAATTTCAGTCACCGCGACAGATTTCTCCTTGTTCCTTTCTAACATTTTGGGTTATGACAAACTTGGATTTCTATTGCAGTTTCAATAACTGTAAGGCACTACTATTTTCTGAAGTATGTAACAATAGCTTTGGCAATACCACAGCAATCTTGCAAGAAATATCATACATAAAATAATAAAAAAATGGGTATGTGCATGCATACCATTGCCTTTACGATTCAGCGTGGTAAACCCATGTAAGAATCTCTCGTCTAAAGAATGACAACGTATTCATTTTCATTAGGCAGACGTTGAAAAAACTCCTACCATTCTTCATCTTTCTTCACATCCCCATGAACATTGGCACAGTGCATGGAAGATGCACAGGTTTGCTACGAGAACCGATCAATGAATAAAGTGAAAACAGGGCGTGCAGGCGGAACTTTAGGGTAGTTCGTCTCGAAAGCTGCCTTTTTTTACTACGGTTTCTACTCTTGGAATGGAGTCAATAATTCTCTCATGACTATTATTGCGAAAGTACTCAGAACCCCTAAAACGAGTTGCAAACAAGGACTTCTCAAAAACAACTTGCAAACAAGCTAAAACCCTCTTGTTTGTACGCTTTTGGTTAAAAAAGCTTGCAAACTAGTATGACGTCATCACCACCCCGGAAAAATTGTTGCCGACAAGCCTTTTATCTTGCAGCTATTTTATCAGATAATGGCGAAACAACTATTTTACCAACTTTTCTCAAGAACAACTATTTTACTAGCTCTGCGCTGCTACTCTCCAGTTATCATCCGAAATGAAAGAGCTGTTCGCCTGTGGTGAGGTACTTTAGCGGTGACATTTAATGAGAGGCAGTCCAATCAAAGACAACAGTGGCGTGCGATGTGAGTATAGAAAATTATGTTTCTGGTTTTCTCTTGGTTTTCTGAAATTGCTCGAAGCAGTTGCTAACTGAACTTGACGACGGAGTGTTTGATGAAGTTTTACCGAAAAAAGGAAATATCCAGAACAGCTACTCAGTCGAATATAAGTATGGTTTCATGTTTATTCTCCACTAGTTTTTGCTTCTGATTGTGAGTTGGAATAGGACATTTTGGAATTTCCGAATAAATGATCTAAGAAAAAATACTCGGATCTTTTGATTGTACTTTGAATTGAAATTCCTTATAGGGCCGCGTAATGTAGGGGCACTCTACCTTCGAATCTGCAGCACTTTAGAATCCTACACTGCTCAAGTAATTGACAGAGACAGAAAATATAGAGAGCAGATGTGAATGGTGATTAAAGGTCGCACTAGTCGTCAAGTATTGTGAACATGCAGAAGCGCTTCGATTCCGCTTTGGTGCAAGATAATCCCAATTTCGTTGTTACATTGTGCCACACAGTCTAGTGTTGTTTTTAAACTGCTTCAATGAAGATGAAATTCTTGAATGAATTGGATTATATAGAACTTTCTTGTTTTAACAGGTCAGGATTAAAAACAATAATTTTACTAGCTTTTCATTTTGCAACTATTTCGCAAGGATGTGTTGAAAACAACTATTCAGCTAGCTTTTCATCTGCAACTATTTAGCAAGGAAGTGGCAAAAGATAGTATTAGGTAGGTGCAAAAGGAATGGCGCACTTTTTTTTCAAAACCGTATAATTTGGTTTAGAAGTAGTATGACATCTAGGTATGGTTACATTCTTGTTGAGCGAAGCAAGCTCTTTCGTACTGCATACGTATATACATGGTATCGGCTAGTATTAGGTTGGTGCAAAAATAATGCGGTTTTTGATGCATCCTCTTCGGTGCATTAGATTTCCTGTAGTCATCACAACCAATATGAGAAATTGTATATCTCCTTGTAGCAAATTTCATGGCCTTTCCAATAGCTTTGTCCATTTTCAATAAAATTCACATCTATAAGTAACTTTTGTTCTCGGAATGAGAGGTGCCAAAACAGAATTTTTGTCGATTTCACTTCTGCGAACCAAAACTTTGCGGCATCGCAGCAGGAGCTGCTCGAAATACCATAGTAGTTCTGGCCAAGGTAGTGCGAGCGAATACCTACCACGAGGCTGCTCTCGATATTTTCGAAGTGATGAGTTCTGCTTCGAAAGTAAGGATGGTCGCGTGAAGTTTTCTCGGGTTGCTGACCACCAAGTGGTGGCAATAATCAAAGAGAACCCATTCAAAACAACATGTTTGCTTTCTCAGAACCTCATCGGTAATTGTCGTCAGACCGCCCCTTCCTTGGAGAGGAATGGGAGGACGAAAAGCTCGACGACTGGGTGCGACGCTATCTGAACGAGTACCAGATTGAACTTCGTTGAGAGGTCTGCTTCGCGCCCTTGTAGTGGAATTTTGAAAAAAGAAATTTCTACCAAATCCTGGAACGCTTAGTGATGCATGGCAAAAAATAGACCCTCTGCGACAATATAAAGTTCCTTGCTCAACAACTGGGAGAGGAAGGAGAATCGAAACACTGTCAGAAACCGAAACAACACTAAATTAAGGTCACGACGAATTTTTGGTCATCTTGCAGAAACCATTTATAACAGCTCGTTGAATCCCTCACAGCTAAAAAGCACTGCTATCATATTAACGAAATGAGCCGGAAATCTCACTATGTGAGCCCGGCATCTTCTAATAAAATGGATTCTGTACTCCTACGCAGTACCTTCCAGCCACATGTCGCACACCAGAAGCTCCACAGGTTGGAACAATTGGGCCAAGAAGCTCTACCTGATATATTATAACCCTCTAGCTCACTGATTACCACTTCCTGGAGCATCTAGACGACTTCGTCCAGGAGAATTTCTTCGAGGACTGAAGTGACACCAAAATTGACTTCCTGGCGTTCGTCGATCCTAGAAGGCCACGCTTGAAGAGTGCGGTGGTCACTAAACAGCTGTATTATTGCTAAAAGTTAGCGGATTTGAATGGTTCTAAGTCTATTTAAAAACATTAGTTTTGAACCGAGATATGGGGTCAGGAATTTAGGGGTTGAAAACGCGCATTATTTTTGCACCAACCTAATACTAGGAACCACGAAATAACAGAGAACTTCCAAAAATCCCGTCTCCTTGCTTTTGAATTTTGAGGATTTTTCTGTGATAGCACAAGCGACACACTCAAAAATACCTTTTTTTTGAGTTAGGTCAGGACGTTAGTAGCTACCCCACATGAGAGCTCTAGCGCAACGATATTGTGAAACAGAGAAGAGCAATTTTCGAAGGTCTTTCTTTGGTATCTCCAGGATTCTTCGTGGGTGATTCTCTCCAAGCTGCTTTTCGGAAACAACATCCACCGCTATACCTGCTGCTGTTAATTACTCCAGATAGTCGCAAAGGGTCTTCTAGAAAAATGCTAGAGAGGCCCAGAAGCGCATTTTCTGCACCCCGACGTTTCACCAAAATTTGCTACCGAGAGCTGGTTCCAATTTTGATAACTTCCATGGAAAACATCTGAGTAGTCGTTATATTCTACAGGAAAATTGTCGTATTTCTGTCAATTCTCCCAGCTTCGGAATCCTTTATCCTACAGGGAAAAGTCTGCCAAACATGGCGACCTAGAGACGAGGTTTTGCTCGTTCTTTGGTTCTCAGTTTCCGGGTTCTCTGCGCAGGACTTCGGGGACCTGCCCATACAATAAGCCATGGTCCCCGCTAATCAAAGGTTGCCCGCCGAGGTTATCGTCTACTAGAGTTGTGGAAATAAAAAGTAATCAACACAAAAACGCGCCATTTCTTTTGCACCAACCTAATATTTTCCTAGCTTTTGAAAAACTAGTTTCTGATGCGATCTGAAACTAGTTTTTCAAAAGCTGGTTAAGTACAGTAGCGGCCATAAAGATATGATCAGAGGCAGTTTTGAAGACAGAATCTCGAACTATAACTCGACTATGGATTGAGCTATTTAGACCAAATTCGAGGGTATGGTGAGGGTTCATGTGTTCCTCCTTCCCGCTGCTTGACGTGAACTTCTTACAAGCAGAGCTACCATATTTCAAGTAAAAATTCACTGTTTTATTAACACTATGGGTTTTTGACTGTATCGCGACACCTCAACCCTTCTTTCTTCTTCTTCTTTAGCGTTAGTCCCGTTTGGTGGCGGGGTCCGCTTTCCTGATCTTTTGACGCCATTTTACTCTATCGTGCGCCTGGTCTGGATGGACGCCCACATGCTTCAGGTCGGCGTGCAGTGTGTCAAGCCACCGTTGCTTCGGTCGCCCTTTTGGTCGTTTTCCCGGTACTTTGAGATTAAGGCCTACTTTGCAGATGGTGTCTTCGTTGGCGCGCAGAACGTGGCCGTACCATCTAAGGTGAGCCTCACGAAGTTTGTCGTTTTCTCTAAATTAGAAATTCTAAATCGTATCGTAAGGGAGCAATTTGCTATATAAGTTGCGTTCCATGGTTTTTCTCTTTACACAAAAAAGTGGGCTCGTCAAAAAGTCGTGTAAAAGTATGACAAAGGAATCTTTTATAATTCCAAAGAAAAAACATCGGTCCCGCCGCGGAATATTTCTATGATATCCACTACTAGCAACTGTTATGGTTTTCAAATGAGGATTGTATTACTATTCATATGCCTAGGATATAATTAAACCGATTTTTTGGTGATTTCGATTATTTAATTTCGTCTTCCCTTCCGAGCAGCAAAGCACGCGCAGTACTAGCATTATGGTGGGAATAATAGACAAATATGTGCCCAACCTGTACCATCTCTTCCTTTCTCCCAGTAGTCTATAGCTGGGATGCTATACAAAATCCACGAAATCAGAGAAAGTTGATGTTTGAGCTCAATAATTCATGCTAATCAAAGCTGTGTCAATGGTTAGCTGCCTTTGGATAGCGCTCGTAGAGTTTCAGTATATATTCAATTTTGGGTCAGATATCTCAATCCAGCAGCGAGTTATGGCGAAAGATTCCCTGGTCAATATAGCTCTGATCATATCTCTATAGCCGCTACTGTAGTTGTTACGGAGGTTCTGAGTAGGTGCAGGTCGGGGAGGGATTCACGAAAAAGAAGTCAGGAAAAAGCTGTGGACACGTAATATCAGCAGTAGAACATGTGGGACTGTAGGGGAAGACTGAAACATACACACATACACAAATACGCAGAAAGTGAGCCCGTTATTCCGCTGAGTCGCTAGAAGAATGCCCGGCCCGAGCGGTGGTCTTTACAAGCCCAATTTCTTTCTACTGTGTAGACATATATTAGGTTGAGGAAATATTAGAAATGGAAATATGTCCGCCGCATAGGTTTCACTTTTTCATCTGATTTTCTCTGGAGTCACCGTTTCTGGCAGGGCCTATGTATTCGACTGAAAGAACATTTCATAGCGCTTCAGAATACACACAGATTGCTTGGTACTCTTTGATTTCTTACGTCTGAGAAATTATTTTATCAATTGGTGCTGCACCTACTCTATGTTGGCCTACCAAGTGCCGGAACCTTCGTCAGTCTAGTCCTTCTCCGCGCCACTCGGAGTCGCAACTTCTTCAAAGTCGCCGCTCTATCGGATAAGAGAACGGTGTCTCTTGAATATGCAGACGAAATTCCACATATGTTCTGCGACGGCGAGCACGCTATCCCAACCCCAAGAGCTGATCGTCCTGAATAGAAGGTGATACTGAGTTTGCTGTAAAATATGAAAGAACCACTCTGTTCAATGAAGATTATTCCTGTACTGGCGTAGAGAATGGTAAATAGTAGTAAATACAAGAGTCGGTAGTTAATCTTGAGAATATGTTCTGGGTGGAGCTGGTGAATTGTTGTCCCTGTAGTATTTTTTGTTTTTGAGTCAGACGGACATTTATAATTCCTCAACCTAATAGATCAAAAATATTAGAATGAATCGATCCGTATCAATCATTGGCGTTTCCCCACCCTTTGATGCCGGCGCCCCTCATCCCACTTTTGTAGACGTCTCCAGGCCTTTTCCCACTTTTCAACGCCGCCCCCCTTATCACCACAGTAGACCCGTCTTGTACCGCTATCATCACCCCACGGAGTCGGTGCACTTCTTCCGCAACAGTGGAACTGTTGTGGAGCACTTTCCTTATTCTCAGCCATGCCTCGTTGATTTCTTTTCACATCCAACGACAGAAATACACACACGTGACGAACAGACTAAGTTCGTTATTATAATTCATGAACACAATAGGAAGAAATTGCATTGTAAACCATTATATTTGAAATGGCTGCTTTGTTGAATACTCTATTGTAGATGGCAATAAAACTCATTCACTACATCGCATCTCCATGGCTCCGGCGTCAGATATCCCCGGCAGAGATAATGGCTTTCGATCTACATCTTATTGCTTTCTATTTGTACTCGTTTTTATTCACTACCTTACATCCATGAACATTATTTTCATATTCACTTTTATTCATTCAAGTGATATTTCTTGTATTTATCCAGATATGTATATCCGACTCAGACAGAGATGGACACTCGCTTTAACTTCTTAAAGGCAGCACCCACGGAAATTCCTGTGTTGGAGATTTCGCTGGATTTTGGGGTATTTAGGAAAGAGGAACTCGTAGGCAGTGATGAGACAGCGTGAAACACGCCGGAAGGCAGGGAATGACGGCACCGTTTTCTATGTGTCCAAAGTGTGGACGAGTTTTCCGCTGAGAATATACGCGCATAACGTTATGAAATCCTGTGGATGGTGCTCATTCTATACACTACACTGCACACTATTCCATACACTACGCTATACGCAGCGCTAGAACACGGGTCGCACACCAAGTCAATGGCGTTAATTGGCGTGGCGAACACCAAAATGGCCACGCTCGCATCCGTGTCCACGGCAGTATCTCCGCAGTTAGACGGTTATTATTGATGTTCAACTTACCGTTGTGATTTACTAGCAGCAGGCTTCACGGTGAGCGACTCAACTTAAAAGTGGAAATTTCCGTGAGTGCTGCCTTTAAACGAACAGTTATCTCATACCAAATCCACCACAGAGAAGCCCAAGGAAAACTGGCTGGCCTTTTTGAACGTCCTGATATGCCTGGCCCATAGGGAATATCGAACTAGGTATCGTAAGTCCAGCAGTAGATACATCCTTATCCACTACCTATCTGCACACCTCATTAAAGTAAAACAGTCAGTCATATTGAACATGTATCGCACTGCAACGGTTAACATCCAGTATGTAGGAGCGCAGCTCCCCGGTAAACATGGTACACGAGATTGCTAGGTCTAATGGTTAACCTACAAAGGAGTACTCCCCACGTCGGCCATCATAAGTCCTGTCTGGCGGATGGCTCGGAAAGATTCCTTTCTGCCTACCCTTCATCTCAGGTGGAGTGAGCAATGCAGTAAGGAGAAGCCTAGGCCAGGCGGGCCTGCAAGACATGAGTGAGTTGTGGACATATCGCCACCCACTTAAACAACATCTAGTTCGCAATCGTCCTTATGACCGCTTCTGCACTATCCCTGATTGCGTTATTTGCTTGCATGGGGGGATGGTGGCTGTATGATCTGTGGTACAATTGGTCTCATCACTTGTCATACGTGCGGAGAGGAATACATAGAGGAAACGTGAAGGCCACTTTGCGTTTGGAGAAAAGAACATCTGGATGGGCTTTCCAAATCGGAATCTTCCACTCCTCTGGGTACTCACCGCAGGCTGTGTCATGGCAATTGTGAAGTCCGAATTGGAGTCACGATCTTGTCGCTAGAGCAAGTAATTATAGCGCGCAGGTCTTAAGAGGCATCTTGGACCATGGTCAAAAGATCAGTAATCATCTTGACTAACAGTTCGAAAGAAACTCACTGCATGGTAACAGCAATCATTCAGCACCATCAGCAAGCCAGTTGCTTACATACACTTTGCCACATCGCTCTACTTTCTCCTCGATTCTATCGTTCGTGCATTGGTTTTGTCATTACTTCACTTTAGCGAATCTCTTCTTTCAGGCGAACAATGTCGTATGTGACACCTGTTGTGTCATAGGCAAGGGATCTCGGAACCGCTAGGGCAACGTCCATGGAAAAATACTGCAAATGAACTGATAGGAAGGGCTCGTTCATCGATGCGGGCAATCTTACTCGTGGTCTATCCTGAGCCACTGAACCATCGAGCAAGGAAAGGACAATTGGGACCCAATACTGATTTTCAGAGATCCCACAAAAAAAAAAGAAAAACACAAATTTCACACTCAAAAAACACTAAAATATTTTTTATTTTTAAAAGATGAATCGTATTCAGTTTTGCTGTGCTTTGTAGTTTACTATCGATTAAACGTCAACTGTCGCTAAAAGTTGGCCAACTTATGCACATTCGTCTTGCTTACTTTTCAAAATATCATTTTCTGTACAGGGTGGTCCAAAAATACGGAGACTTGCCGGAAGATTCATACGTATCTGACATTGGAAAGTAATTCGGCAACTCTGTTTCCAATACGTTACTTTTCATTCAGCATTGAACAAAATCTACGATAAGTTCTCGGGTTTCTTCTACCACCGGCAAGAAAAGACGTGAAGAAGTCAAACTAGCCACTTGCTGTGGCGCGGACATGCCTTCTTTCCAGATAACTCCACGCTTTTGGCCCAAGCCCTGGCTCTGAGGATTAAACAATTTTATGAGAGTAAAATCAGTTCTTGTGCTCAAACCATAACGAGAAATCTGGGCGATTGAATAGTAAAAATGGTAGTTAGAAGAAGTGGACGTAAATTCCTGTGCAAAAACAGGATAAAAATGCATGAGGGCTGCTTCCGGTTCTTTTTTCAACTGTTTACATTTGAGAGTGGAACTGATTAGGACTACAAACCTCCAATATAGAAGTTCTAAGGAGAATTTTTCTCATAAAATAAGTCTAAGGAGAAATCTCCTCATTAGTCTTCCTTACACGATCATTGGTGATGATTCAATTTGATAAGCACGTCCAAACCGTGCCGTATTTCGGCGAATTCGCACCTTATCTTAGAAACCATGATAGGTGGTCTTTAACAGTCATTTTAATGTTTCCTAAGCCTTGTACTTTTTGACGCACTGGTAAATGACACATCTGCAAAATCTTACACGTCGGTATTACATACGCGCCTACACTAAACGAAAATGAAAATGGAAAATGAAAAAAAAAACTAAAATGCGTAGTGGTAGGTATTGTTCTGGAGGAACCCGTATGATTTACCAGATGAACAGCAGAGGGTTAGATGCAAAATGCCAAAACACAAGATAAGTCGAGAAACGCACATCACATCCTTGTTCCCGCATTTTTGGACCACCCTATATATGTTAGATATACTGTTGTTATGTTACAAATCGAGTGTAATCTGACAACAAGTAACCTCCATCATGAATTTTCAGATATATATCTCTCTCAAAATGATACAGCAGCATTGGAGCCACAGAGAGTTTAGATAGCAGGAAGATGTTGCTCGAAATTGTTTTCAGGCCTCGCAGCAGCAAGCAAAGTCGTTGGAGACGCATCCCACTCCATAGGATTGACAGAAAAAACCGCATGACTTTTTTTGCTAGAAATTGTCCTCATCATTGATATGAGGACCTCTTCTCGGCCTAGTGGCCCGCCCACCCTTCGATACATACTAAGGGGCGTGGCCATGTGCTGCAGCACTCCTATTCGGTGACTAGGCAGTTAACGCTCGTCTCTGCCATTTCAATGGAAAGCTCTGAACCGCCTTCCATAGCTCCAATCAGTTCATTACGTTATGCAGCTGTATATCACTCAACCGGGCTTTGGAAGCGTTTCAACAAGCTAAAGATGTGGAAGAAAATTGTTTCTCTCTGTTTCACGGCGATAATCGCGCTCTATTGCATTTGTTTTTCCCCTCAAAACCAGCGATTTCCGTCAAGACACCTGACAAACTGGCGACATAACTTAGGAACTTCCTCCCCTGTAAAGGAGGAATAATTCCATCAAATTTATGTGGCATGCTGAAATTATAAAAAAAAATCATTTGTTGAGCTCGAACGCTTCCCATTTTATAATTACTCAAATTCAAATGATGTTTCACTATGTGATGTTTCACTACATGCTCAGAATCCTTGAGGCCCCCTGCTGAAATGGCCGTTAGCGGCCATTGGTGGCTGCTCGCTGACACCCCATCTGACCCGGAAGATTTGGAAGTGATTCTCACACGATGGTGCTTCCGCGGAAGAGCGTCGCAGCCGCGCGCAAGCTCTGGTCTGCGCGGATGCGACCAATGACTGCAATATCTGTGCACTTCCATAGTTTACTCATGTTTCTATGTATGATTTCCACTTGCTGCATATGCTGTATAAGCACAACATCATCGCCATGTACCTTTTTTGAGAGGAGTTTTTCATTTTGTACCATGATAATTGACAGCGAGGGGACATAGAAAAATGTAGATAGTTCTCTTTGTGATTTCTCTTTCTTTTCGTTGGTTTTTAGCACAGGTTGATATGGTTCTTTGATGTGTTGTGCACAAATAGACCCCTACTCACATCAACTTCTGCTCAAAAATTGGTTCGTTCCACAAGGCGATTCGGGACAATCGCAATAGCGAAAACTAAATTTCACAATAATCTGCTAAACTTCGCGTCACTTCCTAAGGTGGAAACGATTACAAACGCTATCCTGCACATTCTACCCATTCCTCTCTAAAAATTGGTGGTCAATCACTCGTTACTGTACATATACATACTATATAATATCAGTATTTGCAAAAGTAGTGTCATAGAGCGATATGGTTGTCAAAAACGATATCAATACATCAAACATCCATTTCGCAAGTAGTTTAGTTCAAAATAGATTCTTGATGATTTTGGAGCAATAATGGTGGAGGGAGTGTCAAGGTATTCTTTCCACATAGTAAAAATTCTCAGACCTTTAACAAGAAATGAAGCTCTCTAGTTTGCTATATTGAAAATTTTTAAACATTTGCGCCTTGAAAACAGGAGAATTACTACGGTATTTGCCAATTGGCCACGCGTGGTCTCATCTAAAATAGTAGCCAGATTTAGCCGCTCGTTTGGCCACTGAGTGCTGGCCAGATGGTGCGGGAATAACACTGACCCAGACTCCGCCCGTTTGGCTACGTTTGGCCGGTGGCCAGTCGTGCTAGCATCAAAATTCTGGGGCAAGTTGCACATGGGGACGTCTTTTAAAAAAATCTGCAGCCAAGCTTAAACATACTATCGTACATATATTATCGTGCAGAGTTGAAGGATTTATTTGCATGGGGTAAGGTATTTAACGGTCGCATAGAATGGGAAGCGGTGGTTGACAAACGTCCACACGTCTTCAGTTAAATTTCCAAGTGTTCTCTTCACTCCCGAGTTAGGTGGTGTTGTACTGTGCAAGACTGTTCAATTAAGCAATGCAAATCAGCTTTTGAAATGATATATATCACGACCAACGGAACCAGCGAAAGGTGGGTCCCAGCGCGACTTTCACTACATCTATGCACTTACGATGAAACTTCGGCCGACTCTCTCGTCAGCTCCGCCTCATCCATGAGCAGCGTCTATGAGCTGGGCACATGACGGAAGGATACTATCACGTGCCGGCCCTCCAAGTCTGCGCTCTAGAAAAATTTGTTGCACTACCAGGATTTATATAGGAGGATGTTGGCTAAAGAAGCACCAACTGTTGATTAAGTATGCTTGTGTCCCTGAGCCTTTTCATTTTCTTTTCATTCATTTCTTATTTGGATGTGTTTGGGCTTATTTGGATGTGTTTGGGCCCCCCGCAGATGCGTTTATTTCCGGCAATTTTTCGGCAACTAATGCCTGCGCCAGACCTTAACAATGCCAAATATTACAATATCATCAAATACTTCACAATAGTCAGATGAGGAGATTTACGGTTGGCAAGGCGACAATGCTGATTCTGATAAGCGGCACAGAGATGCTAATCTATATCACATGATCTTATTGACAGGAAACGGTACTGATGACGAAGAAAGACCTCACCCCTAGTTGCTGTCGACAGAATGAGGGGAGCCGGGTCAGAGAGCGGAAATATTGGCAAGGGTTCGGATCACGTAATCAGAGGCAGTATGTCCCTCAACTAATCTTTGGTTTTGATCTCTGGCTCATGCCTTTGTATTTATCTGGCCTTCGTGATTTTCCTCTCTAATGTTTTCGTCAAATGAGAATGAAGGACTAGGACCGTGAAGACTGGATTGCTCTCTTGCGTGTCTCAGGGTCCGATGTCCCGAGAAGCTCACTTTTGTGTGCAAAGTAGGGCTCATCAGTGTCCGTCTGTGTTCGTCCAATCTTTTACGCAACGGTCAGATCGCTTCTACTTTTTGCTACATCCACTACATGTCAGTGGGTACACTGTGCCTCGGAGCTTACACATCTTCTCTCCACAACAATAGCGACAACCAACTTTGGGCATTTATTCTCGTAGATCCGGTTGGATGTGAGGTCTTTTGACGTGGGAGGTGTTGCGATCGGGGGGTTCAGTGGGCCCGTTTAACCGCCCAACGCCACAGTTACCCAAGCAAGGAGCAAAATGGGAACTAGAACCAAACAAAGAAAGATCTGGGCGAACCATTAATAGGCGAGACCAACATGGGATCGACAAGAATTTATTATTTCTAACATCAACACTAAGAACTGTAGAAACGAGTGATCGGGACAAAATTACAAGAATATGGCTGTTATCTTAATGTACTAAGTCGTAAAGAGAAACAAGTTAGCAGGAATCATGAGTTAACATGTATTAGAATAAGTATGAATTATACGCAGTAATACTATGCAGTAAATGTATTACCCATGATATATGTAGTAGAGAGAGTGATTAAAAATGTGACGAAAACAATCATGAAAAATGGGCATCAATGGGAAGAAGAAGGAGACCGCATCGTGCGGAAAGGTCGCAGAAAACTGAGCTGCCTGCGCTCCGAGCCTATCGATAGCCGATAGGCGGATGTGATCAAATTCAGATCACGGCCGCCTGCGGCGCGATCACGGCTACGGTACCTCGGGCTCCTTTGGTCAGGAGCGATCGCTTCGCGACA
>JARK01001355.1:90915-113256 GCA_000688135.1 Ancylostoma ceylanicum | reverse complement strand
TATGCCTGGTATGCTCTCCTTTCGCTTAGGACGGCGTTTACCACCCCACGTGGGCGCCTCATCCCACGGGGGCTGGGACAGCCATTACTCTGGGCCAAGGTCCCTATACGATTTAAGGCGCCGGCTCTGACCAGTGTGGGTCACTTCACCTCTACACTGACTTTCCAGGTATTGCAGGTACCCTGCGCACTCCCAGGAGGACGACTAGATTGGCTGGTTGCCACAGTCCAGCCGGACTAAGGCGTCCAGTGCGGCGGCCCTGCTTCGCACCCTGGTTTGCTCCAGTAATGCAATAGCAATGAACTCTCCAACGTAATACTGCAATGTACTAAACATGGGTTCTAGACCACGTGCTTTGGTAGGTGGCGCTGGGTGGTGACGGCTATCGATCGATCGATCGGTCGATGGGCACCATGCAACATGATGCCACCGGCCGATGCACCATGTTGCGATCGGGGGGTTCAGTGGGCCCGTTTAACCGCCCAACGCCACAGTTACCCAAGCAAGGAGCAAAATGGGAACTAGAACCAAACAAAGAAAGATCTGGGCGAACCATTAATAGGCGAGACCAACATGGGATCGACAAGAATTTATTATTTCTAACATCAACACTAAGAACTGTAGAAACGAGTGATCGGGACAAAATTACAAGAATATGGCTGTTATCTTAATGTACTAAGTCGTAAAGAGAAACAAGTTAGCAGGAATCATGAGTTAACATGTATTAGAATAAGTATGAATTATACGCAGTAATACTATGCAGTAAATGTATTACCCATGATATATGTAGTAGAGAGAGTGATTAAAAATGTGACGAAAACAATCATGAAAAATGGGCATCAATGGGAAGAAGAAGGAGACCGCATCGTGCGGAAAGGTCGCAGAAAACTGAGCTGCCTGCGCTCCGAGCCTATCGATAGCCGATAGGCGGATGTGATCAAATTCAGATCACGGCCGCCTGCGGCGCGATCACGGCTACGGTACCTCGGGCTCCTTTGGTCAGGAGCGATCGCTTCGCGACACTCCCGCCCAAAGGAGAACGTGTGGGCACGAGTGCGAAACTCGTTGCGCCGTGCCGTCTGGATGCGTAGTAGAGGCTTAGGGGGTAACCCCAGCTCTCATTTGAGCACTCAGGCTAACACGGATCGACAGGCGTCGCGAATGTACTATTTGAAGAGACGGCAAGGATGTACTATTTGGAGGACTATGCGAAACGAGGATTCACTAATGGTCAAGCAATAAAACAAGAAGAATGGTACAAACTAACGAACGAAATTACAAAAAAGTGAAAAACATGGTCATAACAAGGTAACTGGGGTAACTAACTGAACAGAACAGAAAATAGACATGTGGGGACTTCTGCGATGGAAACTGCACTCGCGAGGTCGCACGGCTACTGGCGTTGAGCTGTGGCTACTGCGATGCTCTAGGACCATGCGAAGCTCTCGAACCATTTCCTCCGTACTCGATCACAGGAGTCTGTAAGAGAAACAGTTAGTGAAGGAACTAAATCACCTCAAACATGAAGTATACTGCCTCGCCCGCAGGGAAGAATAATGTACTATAATGTATTACAAGACGATGGATGTTGACGTATTACCGTCATACAGTAGAGTTGAACACAACATGTAGTAAATTTGTAGTAAAATTCATGAATGAGAATGCAGTATGCAGTTTTCCGCATAACTCAGTAGCAAGTGACGCAACAATGGAATATTTTGATTTGGCGCAAGGGAATGTGGTAGGTTCATCTCCCTTTCCTGCACCGCTTGCATGAGGAAAAACTTGTCCGGAGCGGTGAAGAAAAAGAGGGCTTTCTTATGCACTAGCTTATTTTGCGTCGTGCATGAAGGCATAAAATAAAGTACTTATTTATTTTAAATGAACTGTGCAATGTATTAGTGAGGTTATGCATTACTAAAAGACCTTTTTAGCGCTCTGCGCAGCGTTAGCGTCCAAAACTGCACAGTTGGACGTTAGTCCAGCCTCCGGCCGCAGCAAGATATTTGGAAGGACAGGGTTTTGGCCTCGGCTAGCGCGACGTAGGGGCAGAAAAATGCCTTTTACATTGTGAAGATCGACTGTATCGATGCAGTGGGCAATGTGTAGACTGATGTGCAAGCATTGCGTGCAGTGTTGCCTTATCGATGTAGTAACGCGTATGCTATTAATTTTGTCGTAGAAATGGAATACGCTCTTCAATGGATTAAGATGATGGCTGTGAGCACACTGATGTCAGGTGCAGGATCCCTCGATGATCGATGGGAACACGGATCGGTGCTGCACCTAACACCAAAGTTTTATCAGGCTCTGCAGAGCCCCCGTAGTCTTTGCACGCTTTGAAAACGGAGCCATAAGCGGAGTCTGGTGCTTCTGTACCGATTGCGTTGAGGCTGAAGAACACAATGATGGATTTCCACCGTTATGCGCTCCATCCTTCACTGTTAATATGTTAGATAATGAAACCGAAAAAGTTGAGGAGAGGATGACTAAACGTCATCTCTCCTCTACCTGCGTGGGTGACCAATCCTTCTGTGCTTGAGTAGCAGGGGTGATCCTCTTCCCATGTGAAGCCCTGTAACGCTACCTGAAAGATGATTTACAATGTAGTAATTGCTTGCAGAGCAAATGGGCGGAGGAATAAATGGACTACGTCTGGTGATGAAATAAGGGAGTCCAACTACGATGAAGTAATGGAGTAAGGTTTTAAAACTAGAAGTGAACAAGAATGTGGTAGGAACACAAGGAAGCAAAACGACATTAAAGAACATAGGATAAGTTAACCAAAAATGAAATGCGAGTGAGCGGAACAGAAATTTGTAAGAATGGAGCGTAATTGATGTGTTAATACACTTGAACTTCACGACTAACCTTGGATGGAAGGCACTTTGCTATCACAGATGTGGATGTACTAGGCTATTCCATCAAAGATGTCGTGAACATGCTTAATGCTTAATCATAATTGGGCGATGTGAAATCCTCCCCAACACAATCAGACTCGTCATCTGAGTGGTTCGGGTCATCAAATGAAGTAATGCAAGTGGAAGCATTAACAACACAAGCAGCATGACCGTTATGGGGGTCCGTGAAGGTAACTCTCGCCTTGGGGTGCGGTGAGTTGCTTCTACGCATCGAATTGTCTCGAGAACGAGACATATCCTCGCTGCTACTTGTGCTGTCAGAGGGACATGATCGTTCCCGTGAATCATCTGTGAAATTAAATTTGCCATGAGGACGAGAACGAGCATCACATCTGAATGGACTACGACTTTGGCTAGGGCTTTGAGCTCTTTCAACGCTATGTGAGAGGCTCGAAACGTGGTAGCACAGGAGGCGATGGTGGTCGCCATCGCATAAGTGACATCGCGGCTTAGAACACTCTTGGCTACGATGTCTGGTGCTGAAACATCTCCAACATAGCTTGAAAGCAATGCATACCTTTCTGCGCTCTCGGGGATTGCGGAGCTCTCGACAGTCTTCGGCAACGTGCCCTTGACGTAGGCAGAAGTTGCATCTCACCTTCTGCTCGTTGTGCAGTCCTCGAGGGGTAGAGCTACAAAATGACTGGGGTGATGTACTACGTTTCATGTAATAGCGACAGGATCCACGAGATCTGGGTTCATGTTGAACCGACAATGCACTAAATGATAAATTATCCTTTGGATCGGTATCTTCAATGAGCTCAAGCTGTTCGATAACGGTGTCAAGAGCTCTTAAAAGATCATCTACCGTCCAGGATGGATCACACTTTCTCCTGAGTTCTCCGCCCTTTTCTCTGGTACGATCTGGGAACTTGGACCGTATGACCTTCATAGTTCCCGTGGCTCCAGGATGCTCAGAAAGTTTTTGCATTTGTGCACAGATCGCTTTTATCCCACAAAGTGTGACGCGCTGAGAGGTCACCGAAGCGGATGCTTTTGGTGTAGCTACCAGCTTGTCCCACAGCTTATTTCGGAGGACCTCAGGTCGGTTATATGTATTAAGTATAATGCGTACGGCTTCCTCATAGTTCTCTGCTGTCGGTTGAAAATTCGAAATGATACTGGCTGCATTCCCTTTCAGGTAGCTTTTCAGGTACAAAAATTTGTGCACGGGAAACAAACTGGTGTTATTGTGAATGGCTGCACAATACAAGTCCCAAAATTCAGGGAAGGAGTCCACTGTACCATTGAAATCCGGCAGCTCGAACGTTGGCAGCCGTACATGTTGCCATTGGAGGCCAATTGATGCATTATCTGCAGGAGTGTTCGATGTGGCATTCTGATTTCTATGCATGTAGTACGAGTTAAGGTTTTGCAGATGCGTTTCAATTGGACTGTTGGTGGTGTTCGACTGGAACGCATCACAATCGGGATGACTACTTGCATTTCTTTTCTCGTACTCTGGAACAATTCCTGCAGGCTGGCATTGCGGACTCTGGGCCCTAATTGGGTTCGATGGACTTTGAATTCCAGCACAGGGTCCTTGAGTCAACAATTATTGATTGATGCATTAAGTGGGGGAGCAAAGGGGGATACATCAACTCTATCGTTCAACGTTGGAAGCAAGGAAAGAGCTGTTTCAATACGTGAAAGAAGATCTTCTGACTCCTCTATGAGCTCGTCGGCACCGAGGGATTCCCAGTGCGTCTGCAGCTCATCGAAGGGTGTTGCCTCTCCTTCCAAGACTGGAACAGATTCAGCATGTACTAGGGCGCGCTCCCAACGCTGCTTTAGAGAATTAAGAGTACGTTTGATAGAAGCTAATGTATTACATAGAAGTGTTCTGCGATCGCACAACAAATCTTGGTCCTTACCTGGTGTTCCTGTCAGGATCAGTCTTCCCAATATTACCTGGTCTATATCAGTAGTCTTCTGTCGCAGCAGGTTGACCGCCTTTGTTAGCAAGCCTTTTTGAGCACTAGTAGTAGACATTCTGTAAGGGGGTTAGATAATACACGAGGTGCTTCCTGCCGGAAACACCAAAAATAAGAATGAAGAAGCTGTGAGGGCGTAAGTAAAATGGTAAAAAAAGGAGAGGATTTGATGTCACAAAAAGGATAAGCATGTGAATAGAGTGGATGTGTTATTAGGCATGGAATAGAACATTCATGTACTAGTAATTGTAGTAAGAATCAGAGAGTCATATACTAAAGATTATTTGGAACAGGTGATCTAGTGAGGGGTGAAGCATACACCACACTGAGGGAAGGGTGACTTCCCGATAGCGTTAGCTAGCGTCGAGCGAGCATACTCATCTCCTACTGAGAACCCAGCCCAACATGCCTGGTGGCCATCTCCAAGCTGTTGGGACCACGGAGCTCCGAACTGGTTGTGAACCACGTTACCCACTACTAGCGGCGTACGCCTGGTATGCTCTCCTTTCGCTTAGGACGGCGTTTACCACCCCACGTGGGCGCCTCATCCCACGGGGGCTGGGACAGCCATTACTCTGGGCCAAGGTCCCTATACGATTTAAGGCGCCGGCTCTGACCAGTGTGGGTCACTTCACCTCTACACTGACTTTCCAGGTATTGCAGGTACCCTGCGCACTCCCAGGAGGACGACTAGATTGGCTGGTTGCCACAGTCCAGCCGGACTAAGGCGTCCAGTGCGGCGGCCCTGCTTCGCACCCTGGTTTGCTCCAGTAATGCAATAGCAATGAACTCTCCAACGTAATACTGCAATGTACTAAACATGGGTTCTAGACCACGTGCTTTGGTAGGTGGCGCTGGGTGGTGACGGCTATCGATCGATCGATCGGTCGATGGGCACCATGCAACATGATGCCACCGGCCGATGCACCATGTTGCGATCGGGGGGTTCAGTGGGCCCGTTTAACCGCCCAACGCCACAGTTACCCAAGCAAGGAGCAAAATGGGAACTAGAACCAAACAAAGAAAGATCTGGGCGAACCATTAATAGGCGAGACCAACATGGGATCGACAAGAATTTATTATTTCTAACATCAACACTAAGAACTGTAGAAACGAGTGATCGGGACAAAATTACAAGAATATGGCTGTTATCTTAATGTACTAAGTCGTAAAGAGAAACAAGTTAGCAGGAATCATGAGTTAACATGTATTAGAATAAGTATGAATTATACGCAGTAATACTATGCAGTAAATGTATTACCCATGATATATGTAGTAGAGAGAGTGATTAAAAATGTGACGAAAACAATCATGAAAAATGGGCATCAATGGGAAGAAGAAGGAGACCGCATCGTGCGGAAAGGTCGCAGAAAACTGAGCTGCCTGCGCTCCGAGCCTATCGATAGCCGATAGGCGGATGTGATCAAATTCAGATCACGGCCGCCTGCGGCGCGATCACGGCTACGGTACCTCGGGCTCCTTTGGTCAGGAGCGATCGCTTCGCGACAGGAGGTGCGCGGAACATAAAACGGTGCCGGCTGAAGGAAAAGGAAGATGCCGTCATTTCTCGGATGCGTCTACTTCCAGGGAGGACTACTGAGGAAACGTGGCAGAATGCGACCCGAATGATTGCAGAGGTCGCTTCAAACTTCAAACAGTTCGCGAAAAAAAAAGCGTCTCTACTACTTCTTTCTCAGAAGCAAAACAGCCGATAACTGGCACAAATACCGTGGAGCGAGAAGGACAGCGAAGAAAGCTGTGGTCATGGCAAAGGCAGCCGACTCGGTCCGCATCTCTCATCTTATTTCTGCATCGGCGGCGTGACTTTCATGTAGCAGATTAGCGGGCGGTGCTGCGACGCAACCGCTTCGTAAGGTAGCCGCTATACTCCTCGAGGAGTATAACACCCTGCGTTGCCGTCGCCGGCGACTCAACAATCGATGCACATCGGCGTCACAGTCGCCAGCGACAGCAGCAACCGCCGGTCGCCGGAGTTGATGATCGCCCGTCGCCAACATTGGCGACGGCGGCTGCTGCCGCCGACGACAGCGGCCGAAGCGACGCCCCGCCCAAAATCGATGCGCGTCGGCCTCACAGCCGCCAGCGACGGCGGCGCAGGGTGCTACGATGTCCTTGAGGACTATAGCAGCAGTGTAAGAAACGACTTTTGCGTCTGTGACGAGCTTCTGGTCTCAATACCTTACTAGGACGTAATCGATTTGCGTCGTGTTGCTGCCGATTTAAGAGGAAACGAGGTGGGACAGCCGTTTTCGGAATCTCCTGTTTGCTATAACAAGGTAGTGAGACTCAGTGTAGTCGAGTATGCGCTCGCCATCGCTGTTGCGCACCCGTATGCGAAGCCAACGTGCCACCACTAACCGTCCTTCGTCACTCCAACGTGGTCATTCAGGTCTTCAGCACCGTGTCTTCCGGTGGTGCTGCTGCGGTCTTCTCACTGATCTGTTCCCAAAATTCATACTTGGCTTGATCCGTGCACCCAGTCTGTAGAGGGGCGTATGCCGAGAATAAGCGACGTTTTAGCGAGACAATAACAATCTTCATAAGATGGTCGTCAAAACGTTTTACGCCTGCTATGAAATTCCTGGACCTTTCTGAGACGATGACATCGACGATACTTCTTGTACCTGTGCTGTCATTGTAGACGATTTTGAAGCCGCCTCCGATGTTCTTGGACTTGACCATCTCGTTTCCTGTCCTGCACCGTGCACAGGTCGATTCGGCGGCGCTGCAGTGCTGCTGCTAGTTCATACGAGGGTCGCATCAACGTGTCGACATTCAAAGTCGCGATACGCGTCTTGCTTGCTTTTTGATCCATAACGACTCGCCTGCTTGCCCCCCCCCCCGCGTTCGCAAAGCATGAAGGATCCTCTCATATTTTCCTTCAATTCCCGTGGACGCCGTAGTCCTCTTCGTGAATCCATTTGACGTCATGAACCATCTAATGTGACGTGAGGTGTTCGTTAGCCGGTCTGTCACTACGGCCTGTCGCCAGCATGCGATTAAGTGACGGGGAGAAGGATCTTCCCGCCGTGGACAAGGAAATTATTTGTTAGATGCGGCCCCTTCTCGCCTCTCATGCAATTCCCAGTCGCTAGAATGCGAGCTTCTGACGAAATCCGTACTGCAGGATACAGCCCACACAAAGTATTTGCACACACCCACGCGCGTGAGTGCATGTTCATATGTCGGCAATATGAATCGGATTCGATACTGTCGAACTGAGGATTCTGTCCCCTAGATCTACCAGCCCCGCAAAGCGAGCGCATGACTGCTTTTGGTCCTCGGCAAACCCCCTATCCGCCACCAGGGGTCGCGCCATGTACATTTGCAGTAAATCGGCTGGAATCCCACCAACGAGGGAGATCCGTGGAGTTCTTGATATCTACTGAGGATTTAAAATGAGAAGCAATTTTTTGAAACGTTAATTCTGAAGTTCTGATCGCCCTGGTCTCATTTCTGAGCAGGAGTCCTCCATTTCTTCTTCTCCCCCACCTCTATCTCCCCAACTCGATTGTCGCCGCTGACATTTTGCACATTTGTGCTCTTTATCTTGCGTCCCGTATTCCCGCGACAAAACGACAGTTTGTCATTTTCGCTTTGGACAGATTTCGCCACAACGTTGTGAAGTGATGCCTGAATATAAATAGTCACGGTGTTCGCTACGTTTGAGGACGAAAAGAGTTTACCCATGTTGGCAAATACCTGTTCACCCGCATGGGATAGGGGGGGACCTTTATATAGTGCTGCGCACGCACGCAGACAGTCACGAATTGCTTGCAATATGTAAAGTGCATGTCGGAATTTGAATAATTAACCTGGCGGTGAAAGTCGCGAGTGATCATGGACCAGTCTTCGAAATGCACAACAGTGGGGTTTCAATTACATATTCGAATACGTGTGTCACAGAAACAGGTTTAAAGTGCTGATGAACTGTTGCTGCTGCGCCTGAGACATATGAGACAAATTCGGAATCCATACTTTATCTGGTCTTCGAGTATTTCGAGGCTATGACATATGACTTGTAGAATACATTGTGGACGTCATGTTTTTTTTTTCTTTTCTTCTGCAAAAAGAAGAACCCAGAGTCAAAGGCATCACCCTTTCGCTGAGAATATTCGTCATTTGATAATGTACCGTTGTGTACGACTTGGCACAGGTGGCGTTTTATAAACATGGTTTCTCCCGTAATCATGAGTCTGGCCGAGAGCTTTGGTTCTAAATTTTCTATATCCTTGCACGCAATCGCTCACTATGTTCTGATAATTGGTGATTACAGCGCGTGCAACGAAATGAGAACACTTTGGCTGATAGCGATACTTGGATGTAATCAGGTGGGGAGGTCATCCATTCTCACAACTATGAAGATTAGCAGAACAAAATATTGAATACTATTCTGTGTAAATCCAATCATAATTGAGGCAAGCAAACACTTGTACAAATTTCTTATTTTTGTTTCCGAGAAAACGGATATATTTTTATATGAAAGCAACAGGTTTGTCATGCGTATGTTTCCCCGTAGGCACGATAAAGACAACTCGAAAAGTTAGATGTATCTCAATATTTTCAGTTTGCATCAGCTTCAGCATGCACCTTTGTGAAGATTAATGGTAGGCTCAACGCGACAATGAAGGATTCCACTACTGGGACGGAAGACGATTGTCTTCGAACGTGCTATGAAGACACAGAATGCAAATATGTCACATACGTGTATGACACCGCGGCAAACTCGGTACGTTTTCATGTTCACTTGCGAAGATTAGTTGTAGCTACAACGCCTCACTGATGAGCAAGTGTTTTACTTTTCGATTGTGTTATGATGACACGAAATGCACCGGAATGCTGCATTGAGTATGGCGGCACGGAAGTATGTTGTCTTGTTTCTAAATACACTTTTTCTGCGCACTATCCTCTCCTTTTGCTTTTTTCACAAACCTACATGTGCCATGACAATTACTTGCCACTTTGGTGATCTCAAACAGTCGATCCCCGTCTGATTTGCTAGGAAACTCTGCGTAAATCATGTTTCTCGCGGAATCGCGCAGGTAAGTTCTGACTAAATCTCGTGTAAACCATAAATTTTCGGGACCACCAGCGGATCTCCCCCAAATTTCGGGTAAATTTCTGCTAATTTTGGTCGATCGCCGGTTTCCACCACCAAATTCCAGGTAAATCCAAAAACTGCTGGATGCTCCTGAAAAAAAAAGAAACTACTCCCGCTCTCCATTGATTGATTTTCTAAATTCATTTTTCATAGATGTTTGTGTCTTTTTTGCATAGAAGGTTCTAGTACAGTGCGCGTCAAATCTTTACGTCCACCCTGGAAATTCGTCTGTTCGGCCGGAGATCAAAACTTCATGATAAAAGGCGTTTACTATCGTATTTGACTTGCTTAAAAACCCCAAAAACTTTCGCTAAATCTTTTTTGGGTGATTCTATAGTTTTTTCATTTGCTTTATGCAGGAAAGTGCGGCGGTTCAAAACCTCACGCCCACCCTTGGAAGAGCTTTTCAACATACTAAAAATAGGCGATACCCGTTAATTAGCATTTCTTAGGCCCTGTCTTACTAACTATCATACCACTTCAAACAGTTGATTCCTTATAGTGGTGACAAAGTTGTTCATGGTTCTTCTGAGCTAGATGCACAGTCTCCTTGAGGCTGTGCAATTAGTGTGCTCGGTCTCTACTGCCATGGATCTTGTTAGCAGTGATGGCATCCAAGTCCCTGATGCGTTCTAAACTGCGAAAACAGGGGAGCTAGCTCATAGTGGTGACATTGAGGGATTTCGAGTTAGCCGTGAAGGGTGCCGTGAGGTGTCATTCTAACGAAAAATGAAGTGCTGGACGCAGCGTTGAAGAAAATGTGATAGCAAACGCCTTTATAGAGCACCGCCCTGAATCGATAAGTCAACCTGAATCCCATATGAGCAATTTCGAACTCTCCTGATCATCGAAATTCAACCGCCAAAGTTGCGGCAGTA
Organism: Ancylostoma ceylanicum; assembly: GCA_000688135.1. NCBI lineage: Eukaryota > Metazoa > Nematoda > Chromadorea > Rhabditida > Ancylostomatidae > Ancylostoma > Ancylostoma ceylanicum. The sequence goes on along the minus strand of JARK01001355.1, from coordinate 102,401 downwards.
AACAGAAAAAAAAACTTTCCCCATGAATGACAGCAATGCACAATTCAGCAATCGTGGCCCAACTTCAACTCTTATCAATGAATACAGCATTCTACGTTACGACTGATGTTGAATGTTAGCAAGCACTACAAAAAATTTTACCCAACCCACATGCTATTCATGCTGTGCCTGACAGAATCACTCAACACCTACGATGATATAGCGTATACCGTCAACACTGCCTTATCTTCTTGCCTAAAAAGTCCTCAAAGGCTGATATGCGTAAGAACGTGTTGATTTGGAAACAGTCAGCGCGAATTTTATGCGTATTTCCTTGGCCAACGTTTTGGAGGAGGAGGACCAGACAGGTGACACGGCAGTGGTGTGGGCCTTGAAATGTTATCAAGTGTTTCCTTTTCACCTATACTGATTAGGGTTGCTCATGGAGATATCGGCTCAGCGTTTGCGCTCACTCAGGTTTTCGAAAAAAAATGTTCTGTTCACACTTGCTCAGTGAAAGGCTTGCACAGTCAATGACATGCAAAATACGTCGGGCACTGATCCTGAATGCTCCATAGGATCTGCTACGATCTCCTTCAACGTTATTACATCGGTCCTCAACAATTCACTGTTTATTAGCATTTCTTTCCCTCCGTTATCCTTATTTTTCTAGTGTGGACGTAAAGTTCTGAACCAATTCATTTCCTTTTGAAAAATGAATAAATCATGAGAAGATCATCCTCAAAATATCTAGCAACAGTTCCCAGGGTTTCCAAGCAAGCTGATAACGATAGTGTACGCCATTTCTCGGAAAATTTTTATCCTCGTCCGAAACGACGGATTCCTAGGGTGGGGGTAAAGTTCTGACGCGCTGTATTCAATGAACAGTTTGAAATGTTTGTTTTGCACTACGAACCGATTCTGCTCAAAGCTCGTCTTTTTTCAAGAGAGCCGCTAGTGAACTTTTCCATTTTTCTAGAGCTGTGTCCGTACTTTATCGCAAGGCAACGACGTCACGGCAACGACCACAACATGAGCGACTCGACAAGTAACGAAACCTTGCACTACGCCGGGTTAACGGGTTAACGGGTTCTAGGCCGAACCTGCAAGAGAAAACAGGGGAACAACGGCCAAGAGGACTCTAGTTCGCAACATTGGCGAAATAACCGCGGCATGTCTGCGCGGGCGGATGTACTTCACGACCAATCTCAACAGGGTCCTCGCATCTTTTCTTCTCACTGAAATGAGGAAGGATCTTCAGCTGCCCTTATCGTATCCCTCCCTGATCCCTGAGCCCTGATGCCTCTGCATCCATCGAGCTTGATTGTACTTCTGCTTGGTTACAAAGGTCTCGTCAATTCCAACAACATGTCCAACCCCTCCATGAACGAAGCGGTTCTGACGGAAGTATTCACAGCATATGTCACGGAAGTACTACTCCCACTGGACCACCGTGCTGTGGCCAATTTCAAGTTCGTACTCCTTGTCCACAACGCATCTTGTGGATCCACAAGTAAGAGAGGGCAATGATCTTCGCCAGTTAGAAGTGAGCCTCCTCAAAGAACGACCCCTTCTTTGCAGGTGTCGAATTTTTGGCACTTCCAAATGGTCTAGTGCGACTTTGCCGTAAATCCACATGTTGTCCTTTCGTCTCGTTTTCATTGGACGTCGGCAGGAACCACACCTCGGACTGCCAAGCACTCCTCCCTCAATCGTTGAACTAGCTGTCGCTCAGCCTCATCTTCTCAAACAGTTCCGCCAGGATAAAGACCTTCAGTTCATCTTCCAGACGTCGAGCAGCAAGTACACAAAATGCCGCCATCCTTCTATTACACGATACCCCTATTTGAGTAGTCCACATCACTTGTTAGGCACTCAGAATTCGTTGTGCCGTACATTTCTCTGTTTTGCACCAACAAAATTTTTATGGGGAAACTTCGAACTACTTTCAGCTTCCAAAATCAATGTAATATTTGTGATTAACATGTCGAATAACTTTCGTAAGGAGAAATTTGGGGTCTTCTGTGAGATGCCACGCTCGCCCTAACCCTACCGTAACCCTATAAAAATGGGGTCACTCTACAGAATCAAACTATAGTGCGTCAAAACATTGATCTATTGATTTTATCATTTTTTCATTCTTTTAATTTTTCCCACGTTTGCTCGGGGACGGGCGAGAACGTGTCTGGTGGGGATTCTCCAATACGCTTAACACGAATATGACAATCATTTTTCCTCAAAATCATCGACTAATTGGTTTTACTGGTTTTTTCGCCTTTGTGAAAGTGAAAAAAGGTTTAGCGAAATTATTTAACGCGGTGGTCACCAATATGATAAGCATTTTGAACGAATGCATTAGCACCACTAACTATCCGCATCAGTGTGAAAAACTGGGGTAGTAAAACTCCCGAGAGGAGCCGGATATGCCGTCCAGTTAACAATACAAATCCATTGTAGGAAAGGTTTGTCAGAATGTCTGTAGATGGAATAATCTGCAGATTTGCAGCTATCGACGTTGGTGTTCCTTGCTCAGCTTACGCAAAATCCATCTACGTATTCATCTTTTCATCCTTACAATTTTTTCGTGGGCATGGTTGGCGTGGCTTATTTCCCCGTAATGTCCTGCTCACTTTGCATTGGCTCCGATTCACCCACCTCTCTCCGGACGCCCGTGTTAAGGTCGAATTCCCGACCAGACTGCAAAGCATTCCCTTAGCTCTCATTTCCACTTGGAATTGTTCAAAACCCACAAACCTCCAGTAATTTGGAGAGGATGTCCTCCACAGACATATCATTGATGCTACGGGTTGCTTTCCTCGTAGATTTGAATTGGCAAAATTTTCACGAATAACATTCGCTTTATACCTAAAACGCAGCAACTTTGTGGCGTAGTTCCCAGCCAAAAGCGATGTAAGAAGCAGAAGTTTGCACAAAGAGTAAAATGCCATCTACAGCATGAGAACTTTTGCACACACCTAATAATTCCTTGTGAAAAGCATACTGCAACCTCTAGTGACTTTAGCGACTTGAGTGAACTTACAAGAGCACTCACTGACATTTATTCTAGACCGTAAAAAATGCGGGATGCTGAAGTGGAACGGCCTGTTGATACCTACTGTGTGATATTCTTGTTCAGGGCCTATGTTCACTCTACAAAAAGGGAACTACCGAACTCATAGCTCAAGGAGGAACATATGAGCTTCGCCGAGATGAAGTGCTGTCAAACTGCAAACGGAAAGTGATCATGAGCTTATCCGGGTATTTCTTTCACATAGAGTATCTCAAGAAAATATTTCTAAAAGAAATTGGGAGAGAAGCCAGTTTATTCATATGAACGAATGTGTGCTATCCTGGAATTCTCCATTCGAAATGCAATGCATTGAGATAACATCGTTGTAAGCTGTGTAGGAACATATTAGGTGAATGTAGGTGCATAGTTAGAAGCTTTTGAGGTAGGTATTATATGTAGCCACGAGTTCCTGAATTTTCTAGCATGTCTGTTTTTCATTTTTTTTCCCGAATTTTCTCCCTTTCTCATCTATTTTCCGGACTTTCTCTCTATATTTTCGTTGTGACGAGGGCAAAAATGTGATCATTGATCATTGATTTAAGGACTGAGTGGCTCGGAAGAGAACCACTCATGCAACCTTTTAGTTGGCGTGAGTTACGATTTCCACATAATGGCCGGCTTGTCGTAGTGCAGAACGACGTAACATTCTCGGTCGGATCTTTTCTACTGGCGAGCCTCATTCGCCCACTGCTGCTGGGCTAAGTTCTTCTAAACCATCTATAGTTCCTGTCAACTATGTCCCAGCTCATCAAGTGCCACATCTCGACCATGATCGCAGCGAGACTTATCATCGAATTTGTCATAAAAGAAGGATGACCGAGCTGAAGAAGCAGCCAGTCAGCATTGCGACTCCTCTGTAAGGAGGAGGGTTCTTCAAAGTGTTTATTAGACTAGCTTGAACTTTTTCTCCGATTCCTTCCTTTTTGTTTGATAATAACCCTAAACATTAACTTATTTAATCAACGAAATCATTGTCAACATCGTTCAGACTAGGCACGCTATGATTTTCCAGTGCTTCCATGACCGTTTGTCTCAAATGAGTCGAATGCCTCTTCCTTCACTGACGTGACAAGATCCTTGACTCGCGTGGTGCTTGAATGAGGGTTGTGATCCTTGCCGAATCTTTCCAGAAACCCATCCTGCTCGCCCACCGAATGAAAAAGTGAGTTGGGGTTGGCTAGAACTGGCAGTTGGTCCTTCATACATTCGGACCGGATCCCGCCTTGATCAGGTGTTGTTCGATTGACACACTCACGGTGAGGCAGCCGCCTGCTGGTGCTTCTGAACCTCTCGACTTCTCGTAGAGATGTTCAGTGAGCCAATGTGCTTCATGTCGATCCCGTCCGCATCCTCCCGAAAGTCGGCGAGCGAAAAATCCCAATCGATAACGGGTTTGTGGCTCCACTCTTGGAGTTCTCTCTGCTTCAGATCCCCTGCACTAATTGTAAGTTGAGAATCCAGAGAATCCAGCGCAAAGGAGGTGGTGGTCTGATCCGGTGTGGATTCAAGATTCAAAGCGACGTCGGTTAGGCAGAAGCGTCAGACGATGTGGCCAATTCCGGTGTGCTCTCCACAAGGTGACCCAAAGGTTCATCTTAGTGAGCTTGTCTTCTGAAATTGTGAATCACCATGCACGGTTTTGGTCGCCCAGAAGAATCCGGAGAGAGTCTCTTACTGTTCGTCCCAAGCGGGTACCAATGCCTGGTTTCTCCGGTGTTCCTCTCGCCCGGGGGTAAAGTCGTCAACGATGAATGTTCTTCTCGCGCCCGTGTTGAACGTGTCAATGACGACTTTGCAGAAGGTAAGATCTGCTTCACAGAAATTTTCTGAGTCAATGTAGATGTTTTCAATCTGTCTCTCATATCGACATTCATCCAAGTCTACTCAATCGCGAGGGTTAGCGCCGGGTTGGCAGCTATCAAAAAGAATTAATGTTTATCTGAGATGTATTCCTGGAGCAATTCCGTGCCGTCTACGTGTGCATGTGCATTACGAGAACAGGGATACAGCTACGATGCTTTCCTTCCACATTGCTTTCCTTTTCATGACGTCCGCAGGTTGGTCCACAGTGGGGATTCTCAAAGAAATCATACGCAGGTTATTCTTACACTTTGATTCAATGCAGTTTCGCAAATGCTCAGGGGCTGCAAAATCATTTTTTCGATTTTCGATGAGGATACAAGCCCTTGATAAAATTTGAATCGAGGACAGCTTTCAGGACCACTCTGGGGACGACGTCGCCGAAACAAGATGACAAGCAAATCTCGACAAGTGCTGCAGGTTAAGAACGCGTTTTCAACAAAAATGAGAACGACTCATAAAGAAGCCTTTGTTTACAATCCTAAGAAGATAGACCATCATTCAGACATTTGTTAATTACACTAATCAAAGAGAAACACGTATAACGACAGGTAAAGCTTCAACTTCCAGATGAACAACAAGAGACACGTGTGCCTGTCACCGGCTGGGAGTACTCCTCCGAGAGGAATATGTGTTACAGGGTATGATTTGTAGCGTTACATCGCTATTGAGCCTACCTGAGATCGCCCAAAGTAAAGCATCTTGTTCAAACGACATGCATCCTTCAACATTATTATATGCGACGACATTAATGACCGCACTAGCGTACAACAGTTAGATGTGAGGCTCATCCAGAGTGTTTCATTATACTTTATCGGCATTGATTTTTCAGTGGAACTATCTGATATTAGTTCCATTGTAAATTGTAACCACACTCATGGACCATTCCAAGTTTTCTATGATGTTGCAAAAGTTTTTCAGTTCTTCAAAAGAGATGTAGACTTTGATGAAGCGAGGAAGTGGTGCAAGAAAGAAAACGGAGACTTAACATCAATCCATTCCGAAAATCACAACAATTTCTTGAAAGGTAAGTCCTCATGATGCATCACTAGAGCTGAAATGCACACCAATTATATTGACAGATGGAACACAAAGTGGATGACTAATTTTTATTTTACCTGACAAACTCAGCCTGAAAAAAACGTCCACAAAAATGTGTGCGACATTTGCTCAATCTTGAACAAAAGCGCAATCCATCATGAAGGCTGACCCGAACGCGCTGCTGCCGCGAGGCCGTAAATGCGTGCATCTGAGCTTCATCATTAACCAGCCCTGTGCTTCGTCGTACAGACACACGCAAGTAAAACGCAAGCCTCTAGTATAGATTGCCTTTTTTTCAACCGATGCAAAGATGAGAGCTATTTCAGATAACTTCCCGAAAGAATTGGGAGAGAGTCCTGTTTGGATAGGATTACAACTAGGAGATGGTGTCAATGCTGGCGCTCGCCCGAAAAGTTGGACAGATGGTTCGGCGGTCACCTATGAGAATTGGGGCCCAGACCAGCCTGACAATGGTTCAAAAGATGAATACTGCACAATCGTGAGATTTGTTTTTGATGTATATTGAGTTACGCTGATGGATATGCACCAGGAGCGCTAGTCTTAACAGCGTAATATGTACATCAATGAATTTTCTGAAGAGCATACTGTATCCTCTAGGAGATTGTAGTGTAAAGGCAGGAAGTAACCTCACAAGGCAGCCGTAGCCCTCTCAATTTGGAGATTTCCACATTGCTCAACAATAAATCCGCATTTTGGACGAGCACAAAATCCAAGTTTTTAGACCTACGGCAGCACCTCGACTTGGAGGAATGCGATAATTGAAATTAATTGAGTAATCATGGAGACAGATGGCTATGCAAAATTTGAATATACTCTACGTTCCTATTTTTATGCCAGACTCTCTGTTCGCTGTGAATACGCTAGTCCAGAAATGCATTAGGCGTATCTAATGCTTGAAACTTCTACTAGTCGTTCTTTCAGCAATTGATGATTCAGAGAATCTAGCAAGTATTATTTAGTTGGAGTAATATCTTCTCAATCAGAAAATCCAGAAGGAACTTTTCGGCCGTCATGCGTTTCACCAGCGTTTGAGTTATCTTACTGGTACATATCTTCTGCCGCCTTATCATCACTTCGCCTCGTTTACATTTTTCTCGCTTTACGCAGCAGCGTTCCGTATGAGCTCCTCTTCCTCAATTAGCAGAGAAATTATCATGACTTATAATAAAGCGCTTACTCCGTGCATGTGTATGTGTATGTGTATGTGTATGTGTATGTGTATGTGTCTCTTTCACTGTTGCGGGAGGAGTGCGCCGGCGCCCGGATATAGTGATAGCGCTACGCGGTGGGTCCACCGTTGTGATAAGGGTACGCCGGCGCTCAAAGTGGGGGGAGGCGGGTCCATCGTTGTGATAAGGGTACGCCGGCGCTCAAAGTGGGGGGAGGCAGGTCCACCGTTGTGATAAGGGTACGCCGGCGTCCAAAAGTGGGCAAACCCCTGCGAACGTGTCGTCAGATGGAGAAAAGCTGCGCCGGTGCAATGTGGCGAGAAAATGCTCTTAATCGGGTTTTAGTTGTCCTCTGACGCCTAAATGCAGTGAGAAAGTACCAAACACCCGACCTCAGCAGTGACTATTGTAAAACCCATCCCATACCATTCCGACCAACTCACGTTCCCTCCTGCGTGTTCCACCCTTATTTGTGTATGAGCACACCGCATCGTCCTATTATATGTTCAACCTGATTGTTATCAATGGATCACATACAACAAACGAAGGATGGTAAATCATTTCCCATGTTCATTCCAGGTTGAATCGGTTACATATATCTACAGTTTGCTATTTCACTCGAGAGAATGATAAAATTGCTCCGAGAGACCCATGCAGTCCTCTTCGATCAGTCCTCTTCTCATGGGATAGGGCATTCGAGGGAAACGGAGCGAAAATTGGCATGACCACAATTCTATTAGGATGAATGCGAGATAAACTCATGCGAGCGAAGCCAGCATAAGGAGAAGTCTGGAAGTCCGGCGTCAGCCGGACGGCCAGACCGGTCTGTATATATAAAAGTGAAAGTTTGTATGTATGTTTGTTTGTTTGTTTGTTTGTATGTATGTGTGTATGTTCCGAATAGAAATCGCGGAGAGTTAACCGATCGGGACCAAACTCTGCACACATACCCAACTCGGGCCGGTGGAGGTTTTAGGCTACTTTAGAGTATCGATTGTTTTATCGATTTATTGATCTTATCGATTTTTCAATATTTTTGCCTCGGAGTCGGTGAAGACATGCCTCTCGGGGTTTCTTAACACATTCGCGACAATGTGCTCAACCGGTTCAGCACGCATGGTGCGACGTGTGGGACCGCGTGCTCAACCGGGTGAGCACGCACTTTTCACGGTTGTATTTTTGTGAAGCAATCTTAATGAGCAAACTCCTATACAATGTTATACTAACAAATGTTCAAGCAATCTATACACGCGATGGGCAGAGCAGAAATCTTCTCGTACTTCTTCAATGCGTGGTTGAAAGTCACAAGTAAAAGAACAACTTGTATAAAGGTTAACTCACTTACTTACTCTCTTTTATGCAGGTGTACTTCTTGAATTAGCTTCAAGCTCGTGCATATTTGCGTTTTGGTTCGTCTCAAACTCGCGCATTTTCGGAGTATTATGCAACAGAGGAAAAAATTCCTACCGCGTGGGACCAGGTGCTTAAGCGGTTGAGCACGGGTCCTACTTGTGCAAAAGCGCGTGTGTCCCACGTGACACACCATGCCAAAAGCGTAAGGTCGCGAATGTGTTAAAGGCAGCACCCACGCTAATCTTAGTTTCTGAGATTTTGACTGGTTTCGAGCTTCAGGCATAGTCCCGACAATTCTGCAATGGAACCGCTGCCGGATACCGCGCCCTACTCGAGATATTACAAGTACAGGTCCCCAACATTTCAACTTTGGGGCGCTAGGACGAGATGTCCTGCTTTCCCAACGTAGCATTGGAGCGACACTTGACACGGATCAGCTGTTTTCGCCTGCCGTCACACAGTTTTTCAATGAAAAAAAGTGTTTTCCGCGCTCTTTTCTCCACAGTTCATCTACTATTCTGATTACAGTTGTCTGAGAACGTTCTTGTTTTCACTTCTCAAGAGTTGCTACCCTTTTTCCGGCTCAGGTCATTCAGTTGTTCTCTTTTCTTGTAAATTAGCAATGCTTCTTTTTGTCCTTTGCCCTAATTTTTTTAAATTCTTGCTCCACAGATACATCTGTGCAACTTCCATTCTTCTGTTTCCCTATTTCTGCTTTCTTTTGTTTGAGAAAGCTGCAAATCCGGGTAAATACAGTCCATAAAAAAATCGGCGGACTCCAGTTCGGCGGGAAAGGGGCGCGCGGCTCGGTCGCCATCCCATCGGCAGCCTGAGATTCTATGGAAAAACAGGTGATCTACGATATCGACCGACCCTGCGAAGCGGCGTCACGCCCAGCAGGAGTCCGCCGATTTTTTTATAGACTATACTTAAATTCGGCAAAAAAAAAACTACGTGACGACAGAGGCAGCCTTATCGACTTTTTTGTCAGATCGGTTTCACGCAACTCGGCCATTTTTGACCTAACTCAGCGAAATAAGGGCATTCAGAAATCGTTTTTTCTGGAAGTTTTGACAAAATGACCAATATAGCCGTGCTCACCGAAGTCGAAAACTTAAGGTTGCGCCAAAATCTCGATGAGAAAAATTTCCGTGGGTGCTGCCTTTAATACGCTGAACACGAAAATGACAACCATTCTTCACCAAGTATTGAATTATCGATTTTATTGATTTTTCGCAATTTTTGTCCACGCGTCGGTGAGGACATGTCTACTGGGGTTATCCAATACGTTAAACACGAATATGACAGCCGCATTCCATCAAAGTATCAAGTAGTTATAGCTATAGCTGTAGCTATAGTAGTTATAGCTTTTCTGCTCCGGCTGAATGAGGGTAAAAACATGGCCACTGGGGTTCTCTAGCACGCTGAAGGTGAAGATGGCAAGCATCTCGCAAGAATTAACAAACCAAAACGAATAACAACTTTATGTATTCATTGGCAAGGGTGAACGAGAAATGGTCATTTATACATACATACATACATTTATTACGCTGTTTAAGACAGACGTTAGATAGTTAAAGACGACATTTGAGACTAGTATCATGAATGGAAATCAGTATTTCTCAATACAATTACGGCATTAACCATTAACTCCTTCAGTCAATACATAAAGTTGAAACTGCACCATTACTTTGTTAATAGGAGGTGATCCTAGTGATGGCAAATCTTTTGAAGGAAGCGAGAGAGTTCAATGGAGGTGCATTCTTACTTTATGTTAATTATTTATGTTTATTATAATAATTATAATAATTTATGTTAATTACCAAAATCATTAACACTTTAAAGGGCCTTATTGGTTCAATAATTGCCATCAACAGCGTTGAATATCTGGTAAAAATAAATCACTCGAGCGAAGCCGAGCATATCGTCTAGCTTTTTATAAAAATGTTGCTATATCAAGTCAATCTTCTAAATGTGTGAGCAGAAGCGTTCAGAAAGTTCTCAGTCGCCTTCTAAAGCACAGACTTCAATTTTGCTTAGCATTATTATCGATCTCCATTTTGACAGAAGCACATAAGCCATTATTATGAATAAATTGCTTTTTGCTGAGGGTTTGCTTCAATGAAAACTTTAAGATTTCACTCTAGCAGGCTCTGAAACTGAGTATCAATCGCACTAAAAAATACAGTGGACATAAGTTACTGCACATCGTTTGATCACAAACGCGTCCTCGGCGCTTTCGAGTAACGAAAAGTTTATCGGAAATTTTCAGTGCAGATTTCCAGTGCCGCCAAATGCACTGACACGCGGCAATTTACGAGCAAAACAGATACAAAAACAGTTTTCGGTAACGGTTCCAGGTGAGATGAAAAATCGCCTCGTGTTACTGACGATGGTTATGAGATGTGTATGCACATTCAAAATAGATGTTGATAAGAGCACTGCTCGACGCTGTTTGAAAAGTGACTTGGATGAGCAAACCAAGCCCTAGGTTTCGTGAGGCACGGTTGGCCTCTATCCGGGCCTATTGATGGAAGCTTACAATTTTTTGTAGCGTTTCATTCTGGTTTTTGAATAACATCCGCTCTCTGGCTGCTGTCTTTTGGAAAAAATTCTCGAAGTCAAACTAGGTGGAAATTGGCTTCAGCATGGAGTAGCCGCAGTTTTTATTTTTCATATTTCCTATGATCCGCATTCATGAGGAGTAATGGATACTATTGAGGAGAGCACTTCTTACTCCACAAGAAGCACTTGAGCAATAAAAGATTTCATGGATTTTACAGGAAAAATTTCAACGACAACTTTTTTTTAAAAATCTGCTTCGAGGTCAATTGCTCCAAAATAAGCCGTCCTGGGAAATGGTGTTTTGCCTGAGAGATATTTTGAACTTCTTTCTATTCGATAGAGAGAAGAGCGGAACGAAGCATCGGTTCCTGGCAGAGAAATAGATACGCAAACATTCTACAAAAACTTATGCTCCCCCCCCCCCCCCC
>JARK01001355.1:50974-89700 GCA_000688135.1 Ancylostoma ceylanicum | reverse complement strand
GGGGGGGGGGGGCGCTCCCTCCCCTGCGTCAGCCACTGGTGCGTATCATCGTGAGGGGAAATCGGGTGTTACGAGGCCACTGTCACTGGCTCATTGATCGTTGATTGAACGCTCCAACCACATTGGTCAGATGACGCCCCAGTTCCCCTCATGATCATACACATTCCAAATATATAACTGTTTCAGATTTTGTAAAGTGGCTGAAAAATCTGTGCTAAGTAATGGAGCATACCCACATGTGTGGCACTTAAATGATTTTCTCGGATCGCCTTAGTGTATATTGTGGAAAGGTTAAAAATTCTGCGACACTTATATCACGGCCATAAAGGATAACGGGTTAAATGGTCGTGCACGGTGTGAGTGTGTGCCCCATACAGTGACTTACGAAGGGAACCACTGTTTCAGGTCAGAATCCTTTCAGATATACCAACTAAACCCGGAGGAAGGTCTGGGTTGGTCAGGCGTGCGGTGTGCATATTTCAATCGTGGGGTTTGCATCTTCCAATCGCACGCAAAACACGGTTCCTAGGCATCCTGAGCTGATGCAAGCGTGCAGTAAATGTTTTTGTAGTCAAACGCCTTGCTATGTACAGCCACTGGTGTCTAAGTTCAACAGCTCACAACTCATTATAGAAATAATGTATGAGAATTGTGAAGAACGATCACGCAATATGTGGTTGCTTTCCAGATGTTTCACGATGGGTTATGGGCCGACACAACATGTTCTCCTGCTGTCGAGGGTTTCATCTGTCAAACCAACAGCAAGCTCACATGCTCTCAAATTAAGTGAGCCGACAGTATCCTCCAGTGGAAGAAGTATCGATACATGGTTCTCGTTTCGAAGAGCAATGCTTTTCCTCTGTGAATAAACATTAAAGGGGCAAGAGATCAAGAACATTAAAATATTTTTCTTTAGCAGTTAACTCTCACATCTTAGTTTCGCGTTAATAAAGTCCCTACCAACTAATCACCTAACGAAGCGACAACAAATCAGTTACAAAAGTATAACTTCCGACTGCAGCGCGTTTTCTGATCACGATGTTGTGCACTTCAACAAATCAGCATGTTTCATAGTAGTAATTAGTAGTAAAAAAAACCCAGTAACATCAGTGACAACCACCGCCCCACCTACATATGTGTTGACGGCCGTGAGGGACGCATGTGTCGAACGGGAAGCGGAAGTCGACAGTCAGAAGCAAACGAAATGCCAAAATGTGGAAAATTCCTAAGGTTGAAGATTTACGAGGTCGGGTTGAAAAGTTTCCGGAATGACCACCAAAGGGTCAGTGTTTTCCATTTATTTCCACGCCATTCCATGGAGAAATCCTCCAAATGAATTGACAATAAATATCTATTCGATCTGCCAAAGGATCTGGTTTCGGCAAGTCTTTCTAGTCTGCCAACTTGATTATCTTCAGTTAGTGGTGAATGCGAAGTTCGAGCGGTCAAGAAATCTTTCTAAATAAAGAGGAAGATCTCATGTAAACAAAGTACCTCCTATGTACTGACTTTGGAGACTCATCGCCTACATTTCCCATCCTTAGCTTTCTAGCTTGGATAAGCGAGGATTGCTGCACGCAGGCAAACCGATGACCATGTGCAGGACGTCGTAAAAAGGTACTACACCAGAAAACGTGGATTAATTCCTCGATGTGGAATAAGCAGACACGCGGATGATTGTCCACAAAATTGAGGAGTCTTTCAGCAACCTTTATGAGCGAATAGTTCATACTTACAGAATAAATTAATTGCAAAAAATCTTTTTGAAGGGTGTGTGCCGCATTCGCTGAATTTCGAACAAAAGCACGCTGCAAAGTAGAGCACAGCAAAAAGTTTCAAATTGCTTGTTTGAAAAGGAATTAGTTCGGAGCCCGAAAGTTCCGCTGGAAATGCAGCTTAAGTTCAGCACTATAGTATGCCTACAAAAATGTGGTAAAAACCGTGGTTGAGATTCTAAGAATTTGTTCCGAATAAGAGAAGCACCGTTCATTGTGGTGGAAAAGTACCGGTATTTGTTTTTGCTTTATCAGAGGCATTTAACTAACTATCAGAAAAGGGGTCACTATATAGTATTTATGAATATCTTTAGAAACTGTAGGAATGCCAGTTCACTGGAATTACGCTGGTAATGGGTAGAAAAAAAAGCGCGACACTTCGGCAACGGTATGGCCGCACATTCGAATGCCAACGGTAGCCACAAAATTGAGAAATAAAAATGAAATATCTCCCTCATCAGCTGATTCTTTGGCACTGGCTTGCTAACGCCTCTGCCTTTCATGAGAGCTCCGAGCCTTCGTGTCCAGAAAGAAATTCGGAACGAATGGCCAACTATTCTTGGCCGTATGAGGTTGTCGTGAGAAATTCGAAGAAATCCTTTGCAGAGAAAGATTTAAAAGCAGAGAATAGATGGAACCAAGTGTGCTGAGCTTCGACAGCATATAGCTAAAAAATAACCCAAGAACTGGGCCTGAGTTGTTTTGTTTTCATTGTCATTCCTGAAACTTTTCAACCCGCCCTCGTAATAGCAAAGAGGGCATGCTATTATCTTTATCTAATGGCGAAAGAAAAAAGAAGTGACAACCGAAACTTGAAAGTAATATATTCTTGTCCACCATCATTGTGGTTTGATAGGTACTGGGTCGATTCATAGGTTCTATGAAGTGATACAGCAAAAATGCTCTTAATTCTTCAAATTACCTGTGCTATTGCTCCTCTGCCGTTTTAAGCCCTATGACAGCATAAAACAAGGGACGGAAATTCTCAATCGTTGGTCTCTCTTATAAATTTCTCTAAAAGATCAAAAGTGAATACGATTAGCTGCATATCAAATAGTAATTAGCTATGAATTGCTCTCAGTGTTGAAAGTCGAAATGTTTGGCACCACGTTCACAAAGACGTTGGAAGTTCAGGGTGAATTCAAAATTTAACACCATAATAGTATTTCTCTCGTCTGTTCCGAACGCCTTATGCTGATGACGTTGATCAGTTTCTGGTATTAAGTAGCGAATTTATCACACGTTACTGTGAAATCATTTCCATAGTATATTCTGAATGTCAAACAGGTTACTTCTTCCACATTTCTATCCTCGGAGACTTTAGCAGCGCTTCCTCATAGGGAAGTCAACTGCACTGGTGTGCAGTTGTGGCACATTACCTGAACGAACCGACGACTTAACTCAGGAACGTCTCCTCGCAAAAAAAAGGAAAAATGTTCCCATTATATCTGTCGGGCGCGGTCAACTTTGCAAGAAACTCTCACATTTGAAGGGCTGGAACGCTTCCCATGTCATAATTCCTCAAAGTCTGATAGATGGATGTTTCCCTACATGGTTAGGGTAAAAGCAGATAAAAGCTATACGAGCGTTGTACCTTATAGTAGCGATTCCACTTTTTGTATCTTAAAGGCAAAGACCCATCTCGTTTTCGTGGTTGAGGTAAAAACAGATTCTGCATCTCCTCGGCGCGCTGATACAATTTTTTAAAACCTGTCTTCCAGGTAGGGGTCTGTAACAGTTTGCTGAGCTGAAGTGACGTGTGAGGTAGTTGATCTTATCGAATGGACACTCCGAGTCCGAGTGACCAACGTTGCAGCCGTGGCGGGCTGTGAGCACAGCTTAGAGCGATCCACCTCCTGGCTCCAATTTTCAGCCATTTCAACCCTTCGAGAACGAGGCCTTCGTCGCTATTGCATCTGTTGAAAGTTACAAGGATTAACATAGCGAGAAGGTCCAGGGTATGCTGTCCCCAACACGCGTAACGAGGTGGTTCTCTGCATTTACGAATGTGCCACGGAACTTTTCGAGGAACGTTACACATCGTTTAGAATGCTGGTTCGGTGTTCTAAAACAAAGATATCGAAGCATTTTTACCCTTCATAAAAAAGAGCGTGACCTGTTTATTTGTTTTGTAAACTCAGCGTGATTTTTGCGAACGAACAATCTGCAAAGCATATGTACATATGTCAGGTGCTAATGTTAGCTTTTAAAGAAGATCAGGAAGAATTCAGAGAAATCGTCGTGCTCATGTCCTAAAAGCTAATAGGTGAGAGTTTAATAGCCCATACGATAGTTTAATAGCCCATACGATAGTGGAATCGCTACTATAAGGTACAACGCTCGTATAGCTAGAGAGATAGCCAGCATCTGACAATAGGCAGATATTGAAACCACATACATACATATGTGACTAGCTGTGTACACACACTTAGGTTGGTGGGAGTGCTGATATACTTGTTGTTACTGGATCTGGAGCATTTGAGGCAGATTCAAAATCTGAACATTGCATATCTGGCTCATAAAGCATTTTGAGGCGATGATATGTGACCTGTCGGCAACCATATATTTCTGGCTTTTTTCCTTTTCACATACAGTAATGAACCTGGACACAAAGGCAATGTCTTGTTGCTAGGAACATTAGTCATTTGATAATGTACCGCTGTTTACGACCTGCGTATAGATGGCGCTTTACAAACCTGATTCCCCCGTAACCAGCCAGTTTCTTCCAGAGCTGTGGTTCGAAATTTTCTATTAACTTTTCACACAATTGCTCACTATGTTCTGATAATTTTTCATTACAGCGCACATCTCAGAATGAAAACAGCTTGCCTTAATGTCGCTTGGCTGATAGCGGTACTTGGATGGAATCAGGTAGGAGAACATCCATTTACACAGGTATGGCGAGTAGCGGAACAAAAAAAAACTGCTCTGTGTAACCCTGGAATTATGTCGCGATCTATTCGGTTCTTCAAACATCGAATAATTTTCGTTTTCATTCGATTGCTCGAGCAGTTTGACTAATTCGGAAATCGTGGAGCCAGCGATGACCTTAGAATTTGAAGTTATGGTGGTGAATATTTCTTTTACTACGATAGATGCTCTGCAAGTATGTTTGACTTCATTCATGACATTCTCAAAACTCAGAGATACGAAGAAATATACCGGCTGAATCAGTGCTCTAGAAATTCTAGCTGCAATATGGCACCAAATCTTAAAGGCAGGGTGTCTGATCAAAACGGTCTCTATGTGTGTCCTGCTTGAACTGTTGCATATACGTGACCTTGAAGGAAGTGTTTCACTTCATTAACCGTTCTCGGGACTTGTGCGGGAATGAGCACACTGACAACGTCACACGTGAAATGTCTTCGAACCACAGCGAGCCCTTTACTTTGAGGGGTGCTTCGCCGAAAATTTGGAATTTCTCAGCCGTATGTGAGGTATGATTGGTATCTTGCAATAAATGAACTGATGTCACCTATTGGTGAACCCAAAATCGGTTGGGTCCCCTTAAAAAGGGTTATTAGCCACTTTGGAGCATTTGACGTATATCACTGGAATCAGCGCGTTGAGTGAAGAGCGAACATTGCTTCTTCATGGATGCATTGGACGTGTAACCAGTGGTCGACCACTATACAGGGGACCACGTAAAAGGTGTTGCAACGAGAGATGTGATGTAGCATCATGTGGTGCCGCAGCACCTGTGTCTCTGTTCTGGTGAATACCGCAGCATCGATGTTTTTGCACAAATCACAACAGCAACACCTCGTTGTTGTCGCATGTAGGAGCGGTTCGACACGTCTTGCTGTGTTGGAGGAGTGTGATTATGGCAGCCTCACGCAGAGCAGAGCAGAAAATAATACAGCAATCCCATAGCACTTTTCTTTGGCAATCATTTTTCTTCCTTTCTTCGGGGTTGACCTTGAGGAGCACTCAAAGTGGTATTACATGATTAACGAAAAAGTAACATTATGAAGAGCTTCGAAAATCAGATACACTACTGATCATTCGTCCTCTACGGACCATCCAATATTACAGAGAAAAGCCTGGCAGCTTGGAAAGCAGATCTGGGCGGACACAAAATTCCCTCGAATATTCGAATTTATTCGATTACTCGAGAGAAAGCAGGATCGATTTTCGAATTAATTCGAGAGTAGACTCATTTCGAATATCCGAATTTCGAATAAATCCGAAAATGGACTTTTTCGAACATTCGAATTTAGAATGAATTCGAAAATGGACTTTTCGGAATAGTCGAATTTCGAATAAATTCGAAAATGGACTTTTTTCGAATAGTCGAATTTCGAATAAATTCGAATTTTTCGAATAGTCGAATTTCGAATAAATTCGAAAATGGACTTTTTTCGAATAGTCGAATTTCGAATTATTCGAAATTCGAATGTTTATTCGAATTTTTTATTCGAATACGTTATTCGGTCCAAAGTATGCTATACAGCGACTTGCGGGGGCATCCGATAAGCCAAGTCAGTGCTTCACTCTCCCAGACTCCTCTGGTACCAATTTGCTGACCCCGGAGGGATGGATGGCTTGGTTGGCCACGGGCGGGATCGAACCACCGATCGTGTGCGTGAGCAGCGAGCCTCTTACCACTGCACCATACGCGCCCAGTGCTGGGCAAGTACTTGGGAAATGTTCCCATTTTCTGAATCGGGACCGAGGAACATAATCACTTGCTATGAAAAAGCAGCATTTTTATAATGCGTATGTTTTCCCAAATATATGATAAAGAGAACTCGATATTTAGATGTTTATTTTCAGTTAGATGTTTATATTTCCAGTTTGCACCAGCTTCAGCATGTTCCTTCGTGAAGATTGATGGTAGCTTCAAGGCCACTCTGATAAATGCCCTCAGAGTAAGGAGAGAGAAGGAATGTCTTCGAATGTGCTATGAAGCCCCAGAGTGCAAATTCGTCCAATTCCTTCATGTTCTCACGGGCTCAGTACAGGTATGTTGTCATATTCCTTTACGTGTTGATTGAGCGCGTTATGCTCATGCAATCTACCTCCTAAAACTATGTGCCAATGCGGTTGGAACTCGTTGTATCAACCGTGGCAAATGGAGGGCCCATTACAGGCTATTTTTGATCCCGCCTCTTGCTCTTTTAAAGTGACGACTTCGTTCGCATACCATGATTAGGATTGCCACGAGCAATGCGTTCTAAACGACCGTCGCCACGTAGCGTCCGTTGACGAACTCACTCATGGTCACGGAGGAAAGGAAGCGGTCGGAACACATATAACATTTACGAGAGTTCCAGCAAGAAGGCAGACGCCAGAAATAGTGGTGAACGCCTCATCTACCTTCTGGCGAGGTATTGCCTCTTTTTGAAAACGTCGAAAAGTTCTGCAACGTCAATAACGAACACGGTTTCCTTCCGATTGTTGCCAAGATGGTGACGAAGCAGCAAATCTATTTCGAGAAAAGGCTTAACAAGAGTTCAGCCAGCCATCCGTACAACAAATCCCGCCCAACTACGCTCTTATCAAGTCGGTCACCGTCGACGCTACAAACTAAGGCTGTGCGAATACGGATGGAGCCAGAGAAAAAACGGAAAAAAGCGAGAAAATAGCTGTCAAGGACGGAAACAATACTAGTCAGCTTTCGCCCTCGGCCATTCTTTCTTAACCGCGTACGTTAGTTTTGAACCCAGCCTGACTCATTGGTGGCCGCTATTCCAGCTGTTCTGCTGGAACAGCTGGAATTGCAGCGTTTCTTCCGCCTTACCCAATGGGGTTGTCCAAGTCGTTGATCCCGGAACCTCATATCTCCGATTTCAAATATTTCGACACAATTTCCTAAATTCCATTGGCGACTATCCTTGTTCTGATGCCGCCATGGAGCTTTACAAAAGCTCGTAATAGGAGACGAGGTGAACTTGTGAAACAATAGGAAACAATACTCTCACTGCTGTCCTTAAGCGGTACAAGAAATTTACACAAGCATCCCATGAGATACATCACTCCTCCTTCCGATTTTTCAAACAAAACGTGTTTTCAAAAAATCCTGGAGAGAACTAGCCGTATACGACTTCTATCCCCTACAAACCCCCACCACGTAACTTATACCGGCTTCAAACCCCGTCCCCCTTTAGCCTAAGTCGGTGTCGTATAGAATATTCACTATGCAAGCTTGCGAAACCTAGCTCAATGTGGGAAATTCTCATCGACAAAGAAGTACTCATGTAAAACTCCACCTATCGAAGTAATGCACTATCACTCTCCTCAAGACTTTCAGCCTGTCTCGACCATCTAGGTCGAAGCGAACTCTGCAGACTTCGTCACTGTAGGCCGGGGCCGAGACAGGTTTGCGGAGTTCTGTTATCTCAACAATGCCGAATCGCTACGGTACATGTCACAATTGCAAGTGCGATCAAATTGTGTAATGCCAACCAGCCAAAGCAGCCTTTCGTCCCCAGTTCATTAAGCCTATATCTCATTCCATTGGACTCAATTGAGCTCAAGTGACATAATTTAATAATCTATCCACTCGGTCATTCTAGATTTTTTGAATTTATCCGGAAAGAAAAAGCACCAAGTGACTTCAATCAAGATCTGTTGGTAATAAATATGCGGATGCTCAATTCGAAATAATCTGTTGGAGGACATCGTTTTGGTTTCTTAGATTCATGACTGCTTCTACTACGCAGACGGAAAGGACACGTACCCAGAAGGACGGTTGACGTACGAGCTCCGAAGAGATGAAACGTTGTTGTACTGCGAACGCAAAGTGACGATAAACCTCTCTGGGTATTCACTTAACATTCCTTCCTAAACAAATTCTCAAGGTTTCATGCTTTAAAGGGGTGGGGGGGGGGTGACGGGAAGCACCATGCACATAAATATACCTATACCTCAGTGGCAAAGGCAGAAAGTGGGCGGGGCGGGAGATGTTGGGAAAAAGCTAGGTTTCCGTCGGCATTAGGGCGAGAAGACTTTACAATGCGGTCATGAAAACTCATTTTCTATCAAAATAATTGAAACTAAGTATGTTAGTGCTACCACATAAGTACCTAAAAATAATTATAAAAATAAGGAACAAAATAAGCTGTTACCGAGTTTTCATCTATTCTGTGGAGTAATTTCGAACATTTGTCCACACCTTCTCAGGAGGTGGACTTAACGAAGACCTCTCTTGATAGCCGGTAATCTCCTACGACCACTGGAACGATGAGATCGGCGGAACCTAATGAATTCTGCGAAATCTTCAGTGAAGAGGAACCCTAATATTGACTTATACAGGGTGACAACAAAAACTTTGGTCATATATAGCAAATTATAAAACTGTGATTAGAAAGGTAGTGAGCTGAAAATAAGCTGAGTTATGAAAAAACAATGCGCTGTAATATTCGAACAACTCCTTAGATTTCCAAGTCTTTCCATAGCTACCCACGAAGTTAGACAACCTGTTTTGATCCCGTTTTATCCTTGGGTCCACATTGAGGAGCTTGGTATATCTCAGCGAAAGTTAGGTCTAATTCTGTTCTAAAAGGTATGCATACCAAAACTTTAGAGGTTTTAGGTTTTAGGGAGTGCGCAAACCATCCAGCAAATATGATGAAGGTGACGGAGCCAGGAACTGGCAGTCTGAACCAGCGTTGTGCTGGAATTCTTCCCGAAATTGATGTTTGCCAATTGCCCATTTTATTTTTATCAGATATGCTTGCGCCCAAGAAGCAAAGGCATCTAGTAGGATTTCGTTCAGCTCACCTATTACTATTTGCTTTCTGATTTCTAGAAGCAGGAAGTGGTGGTGACAAATTGTCAGATACTGGACGAGTTATGGAACAAGAAGCTTTACGTGTGGTTTCAAGGCAACTAGGTAATCAACATGAGTACAAAGTAGCGGAATTTTCCGACGAAGCGCAAGAAAAAATTGTTGCAAAATCCTTCACCGAAGGCTTTGCTGTCACTCTACACAAACTGCAGACTTCCTGTCACATATAGGGGGAGAATGAAGTTATTTGCGCTTCTTGTAGATGACAGTGATTTGCTTTGTGTAGAGCTTAGGCTACCCAGGAACGCTTTTGCACGAGATTAACATCTTTCGCTGAATTTTGTTGGCCCAAAAATAACCCAAAAATAACAAGGCTTACGGGTCCAAGTTAAAGCGGTGCGAGGAGGTCCTATCATATGGGACTTTTCTTTTTTTAGTTCAGATGACCGAGCAGTGACTTGACTCGAGCATGATGTCAAAGTTCCTCTGTGTTTACCTGGCCCAAAAGTAGGGTGAGAAACAACACGCCTCAGAGGCACATTTAGTAGTAATCCCTGAGAAGTGTGAGTAACTCCTTTTTCTAAATCCAGAATGGCTATAGGCCTAGTTTTTTTCTCACTTCTGGCTGCCCACTTCTCTGTTCCCACTTCATGCTATCCACAGTTTAGAACCTCTAGATTTTTCTTTCGCTTGGGGTGAAAAACCAAAATTGCTTCCACTGTTCGAATTGTCTATGCCGACAGCTGTTCTCTTGAAACTTGAAAGTCCTTGTTGCATGAGGAGGCGAAGTCTTAGAGAGTGAACCACATTTTCCAGGAGTGCTCCGGAGAGTACGACTACGACTCACCACAATCACGGAACACAGGAAGTCTCAGTCGCGAGTACGCAAGGTAAAGATAGCTCACTGGTCAAAGCTAATGAGATGAAATCAGAAGTTTTCGTTCGGAATCATCACAGTTGTAGGCAGATAACAATGTGACTGACAGTGAAATAATGGGCGACGCATGAATGCTGTACCTTACTAGGGAAACGCACTAAACGAAAAAAGAAATGACTTTTTCCAACGACCGTTTCATACTCACATCAAGCACACCTAAACATGAAAAAACATCAGGTTTGCCCAACGACTTCTCTTTTGACGCCGATCACGGCCCCCACAAATGCTGGAGGTATCTTGAAATGATTTCTTTAATTGTTTCGCCACGCAGGTTGTTATGAATACTTTATTTGCCAACGTTTCGGCAACACGCCGTTTTCAAGGCCTGAAAATGGATCAATTTCTTTGAATTCGCGCTCTACACCATCAAACGCTTCCTCTGCACTGTACCTTCGACTCATAATGACTAGTTAACAGTGATCACCAGACGTGTGAGACGAAGTCACCAAGCGCTCCACCAAAAATGCGGAGGATTTATCCGCACCGCAATACGCGACTGTCACTAGCGGATGAATGGATGTTGCTCACCACGACTCGGTGACAATCTTATAGCTCGCATAATGGTAAGAACGGCATTAGATCACTAGTGATCGATATGTGCTCATTTCTGTTGTTCATCCTGGGGTTTCGCGCAGAAATCCAGAATGCTTCGAGAGCTTTCCTTGCCGAGATTTCTGGCTCATGGGCCAGAATCGTGCACGCTACATCGAAATCGTTTCCACTGTGGTCTTCGTGTCTGTGTTTCCCGAGTGGCTTTATCAAACTTTCCCTTCTTTTACTAGCAAGATGTTCATTTATTCGTACATGAAAAGGTCGCCCGGTCTCACCGATGTAGATCGCATGGCAGCTCAAGCATTCGATTTGGTAAACCACCCCTGTTTTTGCGCAGTCTCCACTTTTACCGTATGGACACGTGAAGCAATTTTTCGTGATACATGATCTATCATATAGTCTGTTACGGACCAACTGTCGTTTGATGTTGTCGTTAGGAATGTTGATAAGAACAACATCATTTTGTAGTTGTGACCGGGCTAGACATTTCTTTATTGCGTCGCTGATCCTGTCGGAAATGAAGGGGATGCACAGAGGAAGTTTATCATGGTATTCGTTAGTTTTACTACCAGTGCGTGCTCTACGATGTTGTTGTCCCCGTGAAAAGTAACCGTTTTCCCGCGCTATAACTGATGCCAGCCTTGTGGATTCTTGGCGTTCCGCCTCACCACTGCTCACTTCTACTGCTGTTTTGAACATATTGCGAATTACAGCACGTTTGACGGTCATCGGGTGAGCGGACCTTGCATGAATAACGATATTCTTGCAACTCTCTTTGCGATACCATTTCACATGAACCATGCCGTTAGATATTTTCAGCTGTGTGTTGAGAAATGGTAGCCAACCTTCGTGTGGAGTTTCTCTGGCCAGTTTTATGTACTGCGATTGCTCATTGAGTAATCTGAAGCATTCGTCCATCTCTGACTGGGTGGATGTAATTACGCAGCAGTCATCGATGTAGCGGCAGTACAACAATGGTTGTCTTGAAAGCACTGGTCCCTCTATCTTGCTCATGTAGCAGATAGCAAGAACCGGTGCTAGCCTTTGTCCCATGGCTAGTCCTCTGATCTGGGAGAAATATCTTCCAGACCATTTAAAAACATTACACGTGAGACATTCCTTAACCAGAGTCATAACTCGTGCTCTACCAAGGCCGTAAGTCTCAATCTCTCTTCCATGTAACACTAGCATCTCATCCAATGCCTGTAAAGCATCACTGATTGTGACGTTCGTGTAGAGCGATGAAACATCGAATGACTCAACTACGCAGTTCTGATTGAAGTTGGTCTTCTTTAATTGGTCAAGGAAATGTCTGGTGCTTGTTAAATGAGAGAGCACCCTGGTTGACAGTTGGCTGACAATTTTGTTTAGAAACCACGATATTCTGTCAGTTGGACCACCCACACAGCTTACAATTGGTCGAATTTTATATTCCGTTATCGGCAGTGGTTCAATGTCGAGCGTGGAGAGTTTATGAGTCTTTATAAGACTGTAAAATACGGGGCAGTTTGGGTTTTCAATTTTAAGCCTACTCAGGAAAAATTCGCTCAGACCTGCAGCTTTGCCGCTAGTCATCCAGACGTGGTTCAACCTTTTGTACTGAGAAATGAATTCACTCTGCGTGGTACATCGGTAAATGGTCGCATCGGTGAGATGGAATTCGGTGATATCAGTAGTGCACATATCTGGTCTGTTGTAATAATTAGAACCACTTCAACCAGGGTCAAAAGCTTGAAATTCAAAGGTGCAAAAAGAATTGCGTAGACGGGATTCAAACCCTCGACCATCTGCGCGGTTGTCTAACGCGTTCCCCACTAGGCCACCGAACCACTGACGGTGTACATCGCTCTACGTTACATAAACAGGCTAAACCAAATTTTTCTAAAATGCGTCCTAAAACACTCCACAGTCTATAGGACAACTAATCACGACAACCACAGTTGGTTTAGGTGATCAACTTCCCATAAAATTTAGCACTAAATGGACTTCCGTGGCAGTGCAATAGCAAAATCTTTGACGCGCTCTCCTGAGCGCATCAGGAGCATTGGGCAAAAATAATATGCATACATTTACATCATGTTAGACAGTGCTTCCGAAAGTGGGTGTCTCGTTCCGATCCCCGGGGTTAGCCTCGTGCACTTCCCTTGTGAGATCCAAAAGGCCTCTAAAGTTTTCCTCTCCGAGATGTCGGGTTCGTGAACCAGAATCGTACACCTCACATCGAAATCGTCCCCGCTGTGCTCTTCATGTCTATGGTTTTCGAGTGGCGTTACCAAACTCCTCCTTCTTCCACTAGCTAGATGTTCATTTATACGGACATAAAGAGGTCGGCCGATCTCACCAATGTAAGTCGCATGACAGTGCAGGCATTCAATTTGGTGAATAACTCCCGTCTTAGCACAATCTCCATTTCTACTGTAAGGACAGACAACGCATTGCTGTGAGAGGCATGTTCTGTCGTAGAGTATATTTCGGACTAGTTGCCTTTTCGATGTTGTCATTAGGGATGTTGACTAAAACGACATCATCCTGTAGTTGAGCCCGAACCAGGGACTGCCTTATGACGTTGCATATCTTATCCGAAACGAAAGGAATGCACAAGGGAAGTCTTTTACCGTATGCGTGTGTCTTGTGGGCATTGGTGGTTTTTCGCTGTTGTTGTTTTTGTGTTTTTGTGTTCACATTGGTTACTTACCGAGGTCTGCCAGAGTTTTGTTGAACATGCTGGTCAGAAGAGGTGTTTGGCGGGATAGTGCGTGAATTCGTGAAAATTGGACCACTTTCAGGCCTTTGAAAACGACTTGTTGTCGAAACGTCGGCCAGTAAAAGTGTCTTGATAACAACCTGTGTGACATAAAAACATAGAAATCCAATCTAAATAATGCCCAGGTTTTACGACAAGAGAACATGGAATTTTTTCGCCAGAGATTCGCATACAATGCATTTCTGTGATGACACACGTGAAAGGCCTCGGAGCCGTTTAGAATCTTTTAAAAGTTTTTTTTCTGCCAAGAATGACCGCGTTTCTGGACGTCTAGGAGGTGTGATGTACCCGGAGTTATTATGATATCCAGAAGTCATTTTAGTACAAACAGTGTATTACTTACATTAAAAGACAATAAAAAGCGACCGCTTGGGCCGCATACAGAGAAGAAGAACCACCCACGTCCTGGTTTTGTGGTCGTGGTTAACATACAAACAAATACCCACGACAGAGGTGATCGATAATCAATATCGATCTATCGATCAATCGACACTGCCGGGCTGTTCTTGACAAGGTAATATGTGCTCACTAAATGCGTTTAACACATTCGCGACCATGTGCTCGACCGGTTGAGCACGCATGGTGCGACGCGTGGGACCGCGTGCTCAACCGGGTGAGCACGCCCTTTTCACAGTTATACAGTGCGCATCATAAATATATGGGGACCCTAAAAATGGCGATATCTGCTTTCACACAAGTTCCTCAGGGAAACCACTGCAACCAGTGAATTCGGCGTGCCCGAGAACCCTATAATACCGCTAATCAGTTTGGAAAATGGAAAAATTGTGTGTAGCCCGTGTTTGGCCCATCTTGCAGTGTATCATAATTAGACGGGCACCATCAGTAAAAAATAAATAAAATCATCCACTCATCCGGAAATTCCTGTCTCAAATTTGCAATAAGTGATGGTAAGGGTTCCTGAGTGAGGCCTCCAATGTGGGAAGGATCGGTGCCTTCTGAGACGGAAAAGGCGCAGATATGGGGTCGTTACTCTGCGAACTCCAGCAACCGCAAGATTGCCAGACGTATTGGTCGGGATTCAAGTACCATAGTCTCTCCCGTGGAAAATTTTAGTGCGCACGCTCAGAGTAAGAGCCCTGGCAGGTAACAGAAGCCATAACAGTCACATTGTTGTCCACAAACCATGCCGTCCTCGAACGACATTCGAGGATGGCCGCGTTGTTCTGCTGGAAAATGAGCGGAGTTCCATTGGGCTGGTTCTTAAAGAACAGGAGCTGGACGCGGAACACTTTATTGTAGTCGGATGAAATTATTCGAGTGAAAATAAAGGCGATGTTGAGTCCTCATTCCGGACAGAAGCCGCTCTACACAATGACTGTGTCACCTCCAAAATACCGCCTGCTGAAGAACTGCAGCTCGTTGCGGAGATCCCTCCAATTTCCATCAGGCCATCTAAGTTGAACTCATTTGAGTCAAAGGACATCACCTGGACACGAATTCCAGTCTTCGTGAGTCTCAGAAAAACTATGACCACCTTTGACCTGTCTGTCGCCATGTTCTCCGAGGCAAACCACAGCGGTGCAACATTATAACACCTCATGAGCCTTTGAGTACGTTGAGGAAGAGAGCGAACCACGTTGCCGTCCTATTTTATCCGTTTCTATATCGTCGTTCCAGAGACAGGAGTCAATAATTCTCTCGAACCCCGATGATGTGCACAATGATGTTTGAAAACATCTGTCTTTCCTGGCGCTCATCCTATGATGGCACCTTCCCGGACCGTTCAAGTCTCACGTTCAGACCGTAATAGTGATGGATTTTGCAGCCAGACGTCGATGGTACTCGAATTCTGGTCAACATGCTTGGTGATCCTGCGACTGCTAATGTAAGCAATGTGAAGAGTCCATATCTGCGAAAGGTGGCTGGCCGCGGCCACGCCGGAATTTGGCCTCTGAGCTGAATATAGCAGAATAATAGCAAAAAACATCAGACATCTTGTTGTGATTCACTCAGTTTTGAGATTCCGTGAATAATTTATCAATGTTCTGAATGGAAGCTCTTCTGAGCCGAAAAGTCAGTGGAACAACAAAATTGTAAAAAATTGTACAAGCTGTAGAACAGACAATTCTTGAGATATCCTATAAATAAATTAGCCTTGCGTCGTCTAAATAAAGAGGCCAATAAACGCTTCAAAATAAATTTTCAGCTGAAGAGATGAAGCTGCCTCGGTCTCTAAGCAAATGGAAGTATTTCAAGGAGACGAACATGTGCTACAGGGTATGAATTGCAGCTATGTTCAATACTGCTAATCAGTCTACTAATATTCAATAAAACTTCAACCTATCCCTTCCTCCTCTGATTTCACTGTAAATGCAAGAAGATTATTGCACCAAATCACGAATCGTTTTCGATGACATTTCAGGACAAGGCTACCACTGAGGGTTTAGTCATAGTCATTCACAATGATTCTCACTGAACCAGTTCAGTGTTGGTTCCGCTCTACTTTGATATCGTATTAATCCGAGTTTTTTGACACGTTTGCGTGCATTTTTCAGGTGTACGGAGATGGGGGAGGCTTTGATAAATCGCGGAGTTGGTGCAACAAAGAAGGTGGAGAACTGACCTCAATCCATTCCGAAGAACACAACAGTTTCCTAAAAGGTAGATGCTCGTAAGTGAATTCCGAGTCGAAGCGCCGCTTCGCGGTGATTCAACTCGGGATTCATACATTTCTGGATTTGAGGTGCACCAAAAGTAACGTGGCTCACGGGTCTGAATCGAAGCGCTCCGATACGGTACAATATACTAGGGGTCACAACAGGCAAAAACTCCCCGCACGCACAAGGTGAACACGACACTGGAACCAAATGCTGAACATCTCCGTGCATCCTTCAGGGACGCCGGTTCACTCAGATTTGGAGACAGCTCCTTCACCGTCCGTGGCCTTTGCGTCGTGGAATCGACACATGTGACCAACTTCAACCATCCTACATTGACTTCATCGCACTCCCAGCGACTGGCATACTCAGAATAGGCTTCAGTACAGGCACTACGGCTGTTTTTATACAGTCTTTCTGAAAAAATCCGTGCCTCACGCCGCACCGCTCGTCTGCTGCTGAGCAGCACCGCACCAGTCATGCGTCGCGGCTCGGCAGCTCGGCGCTGGAGTCGCCCCTCATTACCGTTTCTTGTTACTACTCCTAAGTATTGCTAACCTCGTCTCTGTTTATCTAGGAGTAGTAACAAGGAACAGGAAGGGGCGGCGACTTCAGCGCAGAGCTGCCGAGCCGCGGCGCATTGCTGGTTCGGCGCCGCTCAGCAGCAGACGGGCGGTGCAGCGTGAGGCAAGGATTTCTGAGAAAGGCTAAAGTAGTGGCGCGGCGGCTAACGGTGCGCACATTAGAAACCATTTCTGATACGTAGAATCTCTCTGAAGCCTGTGAGGCATTGTACTTCCAGCCCTTCTCGAATCTCATAACTCAGAGATTTACAAACGGTTATGATTTTTAATAATTGATTGGGTTTCGGGGGACATTTTAGGCCCAGAATTTCATAGGATGTGTGGTTTTCACTTGGCCCGAGATTGGCTTGAAGTATGGATTGGAGTGAAGATTGGCCCGAAGCAAAGTACCTGTAAAGTTTAGACATTCATCGGAACGCAGTGTTAATGAGGATCCGAAAGACCATTACTGAGTTGTTCTTCTTGCAACATACTGATCTTTTGAACAGCTTTTGCTACGTTCTAGATCCAAGTAAACGTATTGGAAAGAGTTGTGCAGGAAAAAATTCTCGTCCAAGAGATGCATTTTTTGTGAACTCCAATGCATGAGTGACTTTTAATTTTAATGTGAAGAGTAGAGCAAGAAAAATGTCTGAGAAAGAGGAAATTAAGAAAAAGACTTGTATAGAAAACCGACCAAAATATAAAGATTGGAAGAAAAAGTAGCATGTTTAGAGAAAAACTTCCAAACCCAAGTTTGCGCCTAATAACTTTCACATGAACCCCAAGTGGCTGCCGCATGCAAACTTTCTAGCGACCCTTAGGGTCGCTAGTTTTGGGTAACGGGTTAGGTGCACACAGTCTAACACATTCACATGGCATTCATATCTCATCAAGACTTCAGCATTTAGGGCAGAGTCCCACGAAGTCTCATTAGTTTCATTTTGAGACTTCGTAGTACTTGAGACTCTTACGGAGTTTGAAGTGATTTCGGAGGGTAACAATACACAAGAATTAGTGGAAAGGCGTAGGTAACCGTAGCTATTTGAGGGTCATTTCTAAGAAATTGGGTAGACCTATTGCCAGCTACAGGACATCACGAGCAATATTCCAAATGTGCTCTAATTCTTATTGTTGGATGGTGGAAGCACCAACCGCTGCATATGTGTTCAGTAGTACTCAAACGTATCACAATTGTGTACTACTTCCTAAAACACGATTTATTGGGCATTTCATTCAAGCCGTTGGAATGATTGAGCCGATTAGTTCCAGAGAAGGCTAGCGATTAGCAACGAACAGATTAGACTCTTCCTCTAAAAAGAAAACCCTGAGCTTCAGTATCCTTAGAAGTTGCAACTTGAGAAGCCACAAATTCTGCAATTAACAATGTGCCAACTAACGTTGTGCCTTTATTCGCCTTAAAATATTAGCTGCGATAACTGACGACCAAGTTCATCACAAAAAATATTTCATAAAAATTTGCGGAAAGTCACTGTTATCCGCGCAAATCGTGGCGGAACTCTTTTCCCAGTAAAATTGATAGGGAGATAAAGTGATGCAGACTTTATCTGGACATGGGAATCAATAACCACAGTGGGTCTGTAGGGGAGCAACTACTCTCAAGAAGGTGAAAAGGGTTTCGCGAGAAGGTTTCTAGGAATCGGGTGAAGGCTGTTGGTGCATGCAAACTGCCCTTAAAGGCAGCACCCACGCTAATCGTCGTCTTTGAGATTTTGAGTGGTTTCGAACTTCAGGCATAGTCCCGACAATTCTGCAATGGAACCGCTGTCGGATACCGCGCCTTACTCGAGATATTACAAGTACAAGTCCTTTGCAACATTTCAACTTTGGGGCGCTGGTACGAGATGTCCTGCTTTCCAAACGTAGCATTGGAGCGACACTTGACACGGATCAGCTGTTTTTGCCTCAGTTTTCCTCCGTCACACAGTTTTTCAATGAAAAAATTCTTTTCCGCGCTCTTTTCTCCACAGTTCATCTACTATTCTGATTATAGTTGTCTGAGAACCTTCTTATTTTCACTTTTCAAGAGTTGTTACCCTTTTTCCGGCTCATGTCATTCAGTTGTTCTCTTTTCTTGTAAATTAGCAATACTTCTTCTTGTCCTTCGCCCTATTTTTTTTTTCTTATTTTTGCTCCACAGACACATCTGTGCAACTTCCATTCTTCTGTTTCCCTATTTCTGTTTTCCTTTGTTCGAGAAAGCTGCAAATCCGGGTAAACACCCAAATTCGGCAAAAAACTACGTGACGACAGAGGCAGCCTTATCGACTTTTTTGTCAGATCGGTTTCACGCAACTCGGCCATTTTTGACCTAACTCAGCGAAATAAGGGCATTCAGAAATCGTTTTTCTGAAAGTTTTGACAAAATGACCGATATAGCCGTGCTCACCGATGTCAAAAACTTAAGATTGCGCCAAAATCTCAATGATAAAAATTTCCGTGGGTGCTGCCTTTAAAGATAGCACTCAAGCTCAAAAACGACATCAATTTTTCCATGAAATTCTACTCTAGAAGGCTATTTGTGCCCATAACACAGAAGAAATCACCTAAAAGGGCAAAGTTCTCGAGAAATACTGAGTTGTACATTGTCAAGATGAGCCCACGCGGACGAGATCTATCGCCGTAGATTTGTGCGGCCGCAGCGGCGCAACGGATCTCTGTCTCTCACGACCACCTCGTTTCTCACGTCGACGATATTAGCAGATTCTTGACCTCCTCGCCACGCTGATTCCAACAATGTACAGTAAAAGTCACAGAATTGACGAAAACCCTGTTTTTGATAGAGTCAAGGTACCCGCTTTTTGGAGCAGGGGCGGATCCGCTCCAAAATGCGGGTACTTGGTGCTGGCTGTCCTCCATGGCAGCAACGTCGGGTGAACCAGGCCCCAGCGCGGCTTGTCTTCGGGTAAGCTGGGCTTCTTAAAAGGGGCCAAAAGCAAAGGGGGCTTCGTAGCGGGTCCGGGGCGGAAACGCTGCAGGCGCAGAATCATGAAGGAGTGACGGAAGGAGCGCGTTCGCTCTTTGAGCGCATGGCTGCAGGCGCGGGATCATGAAGGAGCAGTGAAAGAAGCGCGCTTGCTGTTTAGTGCATGATTAGAGCTACAATGCCCTAGATAAGTGAATACTTCACAGATTGGCACCAAATTTTGTGTGGAGAAGCGCTTTCCTGCCCATAATATATGTTTGAAAAATGAGGCTAAACTTATGTGACCCAAGAAATTGTACGGTAAAGTGGCCAGCTTATCGAGGACAGGCTAAGTCCTGGCTCAGCCTGTCCTGAGCATAATTCTCCTATAGAATGCATAAGTTTCCTTCCATTTTTCATGCACATGTACTACTTTTCATGCGCTATCATATGCCCGACAGAATGCCAACTGTAATCTCCTAATATTAATACAGGTCAACTTTTCCGAGGCTCCTGCTCACAGCTTTCAGTTTTCTGCCGCGCTCCAATGCCGCCGACGCCTCGCCGAAGCTGGCTGGTACTTTGTTTGTTGCTGTTTGCTGTCGCTGCTGTGCTGCTCTGCTCCTTGTTTGTTCTTTGTCTCGGAATCTAAGTCTCAAGAAGTTTTGCGAAACTTACTTTCAGATATCAACCGTAGTCTTGGGAGCGGAGACTTTTCATCGCTTTACGCGTGTTTTTTCTTCATGTAAAACAACTTTTTTTACTGCTAGCATTTTCAAGGGACGCCTCGTTCAACAGCAGCGACAGAAAATCATGGAATTTTATGAGAAGAAGGAGAACGTCTACATGTATCCGTCTATTTCTAGGGTTTCCTTGTAGTCTAGTGACTGTTTTCGTTTTCATTACTCGTTTTTGTGTTCAGCTATGCTTTGCTCATACTAATTCGCGCATAATTAGTGTGATTTATGTTTCTTTCTCGAAGTTTCTTTCTTTCGTTGTATTTATAGTGTGCGTCAGACACCGGCCCGGTCGGACAATAAACCATGCACATCGATGTTCGTCGGGATCCGATGCGTTGGATTCCGACGAGGATCGGTACGTACTTTCGTTCTCCGATCGGATCGGACTCCGACTACTACAGCTACAGCTTCAGTCGACGTTGTCATGATTTCGGAGTTTTCGAAGACGAAACCTTGATCGTGAACATTTCGTGGTAACTTCCATTGCGATTAGATTCAAGGGGGGCTTCGAAAATTCTGGTTTTTCAAAGAGGGCTTCGTTTTCGCTTCCACCCCATGACAAGTTCGTGCTGGAGCCTGGGGTGAACACGTCTTGTCCTGTCCGATCGATGAGATCAACGGTGATATGATACACGTCTTTGCACGTAAATTTGTTCCAGCAAACTGGTACAAACCACGTCACGGAAAACGGGGTTTAGAGACAATTTTGGGACATTTCAAGTACATTACCAGAATCAGCGGATCGAGGAGGTCCGGAATATGTTAGCAACTCGAAAACGATATGAGGTGGACCTCTGCCTTTAATTACTAGAGAAACTGAAGGATTTGGAGTGATTCCTTCTACGGTTACACTCTATTTGATGGCAGCTTTAAAATTAGCAGAAACGCAGGAAAACTTTTTTGAGCATAAGTGCTGCCTTTAACCTAGAATAATCATGCCGCTAGGAAAACGCATGATTGGATGAAATGTGGTTTTTTGAGGTGTAATACTCGGAATTGGACGAAATATAGTTTTTTGAGGTATAATACTCAGAGTATTTTCACTCAAAATCAGGTTTTACCCAACGATGTGACAGAAATTTGTTTGAATAGTCCAGAGTGGTGAAGAATAATATCTGGTCGAGAACTTGTTCAGAATGGCGGCTATTGTTATACACCTTGTTCTAAAGCCTTTCTTGCAACTATAGCAAATTTGCAGAAATTGTTTCACAAAAGTAAGCATTAATAGACTATTTCAGGACTCCTCTATCCCTCCGATTTTTTGATAGGATTACGACTAGGAACTGCTCCCAATGCCACTGGTGCTACTCGCACAAAAAATTGGACGGATGGTTCGGCGGTTGATTATGAGAACTGGGACTCCGGATATCCTACCGCCGGTCCTCATCTCTGCACCATCGTGAGTCATCATGTTTATCTACGGACTGATCAAAGGAACTGCTTGCGTCCCCTACCCAAAGCAATTTTAACATTTTCTCGAATGAAATAGCTAAATGTAGGCACATGTAAGCGATTCAACCTGGAATGAACACGGGAAATGGTTTATCATTCTTTGTTTGCTGTGAGTGATCCACTGATAACAATCAGCATGAACATATAAAAGAGGACGGAGCGGCGTGTTCAGATAGAAATGAGGGTAGAATACGCAGGAGGGGACGTGGTGAGGGCAGAATGGCATGGGTGATATAATAGTCACTGCTGAGGCCGGGCATTTGGTACTTTCTCTCTGATTTTAGGCACCAGAGCACAATTAGAACAAATAGACCTGGTTAAGAGCATTTTCGCGCTACTCTGCACCGACGCACCTCTTCTCTATCTGTCGATCCGTTCACAGGCGTTTGCACACTTTTGGACGCCGGCGCACCCTTATCATATCGCCGGACCCGTCTCCCACCATTTTGGACGCCGACGCACCCTTATCATATCGTCGGACCCGTCTCCCCCCACTTTGGACGCCGGCGCACCCTTATCATATCGCCGGACCCGTCTCCCCACACTTTGGACGCCGGCGCACCCCTATCATATCGCCGGACCCGTCTCCCCCCACTTTGGACGCCGGCGCACCCTTATCATATCGCCGGACCCGTCTCCCACCATTTTGGACGCCGACGCACCCTTATCATATCGTCGGACCCGTCTCCCCCCACTTTGGACGCCGGCCCACCCTTATCATATCGCCGGACCCGTCTCCCCACACTTTGGACGCCGGCGCACCCCTATCATATCGCCGGACCCGTCTCCCCCCACTTTGGACGCCGGCGCACCCCTATCATATCGCCGGACCCGTCTCCCACCACTTTGGACGCCGGCGCACCCTTATCATATCGCCGGACCCGTATCTAGGCGTTTCCCCTCCTTCGGACGCCGGCTTATCCCTGTGGCAGCACTGGTCTTGATCGCTACTCGCGCACTCCCTCTGGTGTGCACGTACAAAGTCACATAATTTCTGTAATATATATAGAGTATCATGACTTAAAATAAAGGGTCCACAACGGGTCCACTGCTGCGGGAGGGGTGCGCCGGCGTCGAAAGTGGGGGGAGTCGGGACCGCCGTTGTGATAAGGGTACGCCGGCGTCGAAAGTGGGGGAGTCGGGTCCGCCGTTGTGATAAGGGTATGCTGGCGCTCAAAGTGGGGGGAGTCGGGTCCGACGGTATGATAAGGGTGCGCCGCGGTCCAAAAGTGGGTAAACGCCTGCGAACGGGTCGACGGATGGAGAAGAGGTGACCCGGTGCAAAGTAGCGAGGAAATGCTCTCAATCAGGTTTATCTTTGTTCAAATTTTCCTCTGGCGCCTAAATACAGTGAGAAAGTACCAAGAGCACGACCTCAGCAGTGACTCTTACACCATCCATGCCATTCTGCCCACATCACGTCCCCTCCTGCGTGTTCTACCCTCATTTGTGTCTGAACACACCGCTCCGTCCTCTTTTATATGTTCATGCTGATTGTTATCAGTGGATCACTCACAGCAAACAAAGAATGATAAACCATTTCCCGTGTTCATTCCAGGTTGAATCGGTTGCATATAGCTACAATTAGTTCTTTCACTCGAGAGAACACCGGGAGACGGTTCCAACGGTAGGATAAGCGTGCGCCGGCGTAGAAGTGTGGGGAAACACCTGGAGACGGGTCCACCAGTGGGTTAAGGGTACGCCGGCGTCGAAAAGTGGGGAAAAGTCTGCGAACAAGTCGACAGATGGGGAAGAGGTGAGCCGGTGCAAAGTAGCGCGAAAACGCTTTTAATTAGGCCAATGTTTGTTCTAACTGTCCTCTGACGCCTAAATTTAAAGAGGAAGTACCAAGGGCCCGTCTCCAGCAGCGACTATTATACCACCCATATCATTCTGCTCTCATTACGCCCCTCCAGCGTGTTTTACCCTCATTTGTGTCTGAACACACGGCTCCGTCCTCTTTTATATGTTCGTGCTGATTGTTATCAATGGATCACTCACAGTAAACAAGGAATGACAAACCATTTCCCGCGTTCATTCTAGGTTGAATCGCTTACATGTGCCTACTGGTGATATATATATATACTGATATATACAAAATAGCAAAACTATTCACCTGCTCATAATTCTGTAGCAACCTTGCCGGCATGCTCACGTTGGCCTTCCAGTCTTCTTCTGATGCTAGCCTTGCTTGACAAGTTTTCATCACACATCAACATGTGAGGTTACTTTCCAATACATCAATATTTGAACCCGTTTTTGTTGACAAACTTCTTACATGCGTACGAACGCGCCATAGGCAGTTTCTCCCTGCTTTGAGCGGGAACATCCTCCCCCATACTGATGGACCCGCCGCATGATCCTTCCTCGCAATTGAACACCTTTTCTCACTGTTTGACCATGATGTTTTGAAACCCTTTCCTCACTGTTGGACCACGATGGGCTCATCCTCCATCGGTGGACTTGTGTTCTGGCGCTTTCCTCACTACTGCGCCAAGGCTGACCCGTACCCTGTCGTTTTCATCACTGCTTGGCCAAGGCGGACCTGCATATTGGGTGGATCGGTGCGTTGTCGTTTCCCACACTACTAGGCCACGACGGATCCATCCTCCATCGGGGACCCGTATTCTATCGCTTTCCTCACGAATGGGGCATGGTGGACCCATCCTCATTCGGCGGGCTCTTGTTTTGGTGCTTTCACCATTGCGTGGCCAAGGCGGACCAGTATCCTCGCGTTTCCACCACTGCTTGACCAAAGTGGACCCATGCTTCATCGTCGGATCCGTATTCTGTCGTTTCCCACAGTACTGGGCCACGGCGAACCGATATCCCAATGCTGGAACTGTATCCCCGGGGTTTTCACGGAGGAACGCGCCGCTACCGCAGGGCCACCGTGGAGTAACGCCCACCATGAAGGGCGCGAACGACCACACCGCTGCCGCGGGGCCGCCGTGGAGGTCGCAGACGACCGCACTACTGCCGCGAGGCCACCCTATATCTGTGGACTCCTGTTCTGGCGTTTAGCTCACTTTTCCATAGGAGACCCGTATTCTGTCGTTTTCCACACTACCGCCCGCAGCGGACCCATCCTCCATCGTGCACCCGTATTCTGTCGCTTTTCCCATGAATGGGGCATGGCGGATCCATCCTCACTCGGTGGACTCACTCCTCCATCGGCGGGCCCATATCCTGACGTTTTCCCAACTGCTTGGACAAGGCGGACCCGTAGCCTGGCGTTTTTCTCATTACTGGGACAGGGCGAGCCCTAACTCCAAAGCTGGACTCTCTTCCTGGCGTTTTCACGGAGAGACCCACCGCTACCGCGAGGCCACCCTCCATTTGTGGACTCGTGTTCTGCCGGTTAGCTGACTCCTAAACTAACTCCTAACCCGTATCCTGGCGTTTTCCCAACCGCTTGGACAAGGCCCAGCGATAAGGGTGCGCCGGCGTCTAAAGTGGGGGACCGCGTGGAGACATGTCCAGTGGTAGGATATGAATGTATCGTCGCCGAGTTTGATAGCGCTGAGGAGCGGATCTATTTATGGATATCTGGCCAGCGTTCGCTTCGCCTCCCCTGCCCTCCCCCCGATCCCCCTCATACATACAGTCCATTCAACTTGGAGTCGGTGTTGGTGGAAGGATCATGGACTGATACGAGGCCATTTCCAATCGATATCAAGCATGCTTGATAGTGCACAACCTAGCAGCCTACCTTCAGCCCGTAGATGCACCAGTACCGACGTGCAAGTTTTGCGCTACTCAGCGAGGACTCCACTTTTTCTGCAAGCTGTTCTTATCGTCCATAACAGGTGTCCAACCAAGCTCAGCATTCGCCTTCCCAATACTTTATGAGAAAATCAATTTTCCTCAAACACAACTTTGCTCAATTCATGTACCGCTAGATCGCTGAATTTACGCTAAATCATGTCTCTCTTGAATATAGATTGAAAATCTTTCGAATTTAGCACTTGTTCATATGCGTGTATGATAAAAAACTAGATGTAGAAACATATCCGAGAGATTCGTGTATACCATCTATGTATCATAGTTCCAACCAGTTTTAGCGCAATGAGCGTGCTATAAACAACCTTCTGATCATCTGTGGATATTTAGCAACAAGATCAGCACCACGTATAGTCACGCAAGTGGCAGCGTTAAAAATTTCCTAATGTCCAAATGCCTAAACTCAGCTCTGGGGCAACTCCTTCACTCTAGCTACCATATTTATTAGCATACGGGAAATCTGGATTATTTTTGGGAAGCAGTTACACAGAAGGCAGCAGAACGACCACTTTTTTCCAGGTGGCTTACCACGGGAGATGGATAGACAGCGACTGCGCGAAGCACGCATGTTCCTTCATCTGTCAAACTAAAAACACGACTGTATGTCGCCATTGAGCCAATGTTGCACTTCTTCTTCAGTAGACAATGTGATTGGTGTGTAGTTCGAAGCATGATAATTTCGTCCCAGATGCCAGGTGTTTCTTTCCTCAATAAATATTTGTGGAGCATGTGATCGACAACATCCCAATGTTCGCTACTTCAGTCGCTCAGTTCCAGGTCTAAATGCAAACTAGATGCAGACGAAGCACTGATCAACTAAGGCTCAGTGGTAAAGTGTAGACTGATTTTTTGAACATTGTATAACATTGTTGGGATGAAATAACGCAAGTGATATTCCAAAGCCTGAAGATCACAGTCTTGAGTTAGAAGAAGACCGACGTGTAAATTAATGCGAAAAAAAGAGAATTTATACTTGGTATTTTACTCTATATAAAGCGCAGGACCCCCCATATCACGTGAGCGGGCGGGGAATTTGTATGTGTGTTGTTATGACCGCGCCGCAGCACAACCGCCAAAATCAAAGGAAAGTCTTGGGTTTCTGAAGCCAGCGACGTGGAGAAGAGATGAACGACGGTGCGATTTCGCAATACAGCACATGACACCCCAATGAATCGGGTGCTGCACAGTAATCATTCATTGTTAAAACCGCGCCGCACTCCAGCACAATCGCCGAGAACAGTGGAATTATTGCGTTTTTGAAGGCAACGACGTGGAGGAGAGGTGGAGGTCGGTGCAGTTACGCAGAACAACACATAATCCACCGAGTGGATGAAGTTTTTGGCGGGAATTTTTGCTGTTGGTTGTGCTATAACAGTTCAACACAGCAACTTCTTCACTAATGTCAACAATTTTTGTTGAAACTTCGGGTCAATTGCGGCAATTTACACTACTGAAAAGGGATTCTCACAAATCACACGAATAAAAACCAATGAAACGTGTTCGTCACGTTGCGGTTACAGTACTTTGCAGGAAAGGAAGTTTAGAGAGAAGTTTTGAAGAAGATTCGCAGAAAATCACTGTCATCCGCGAAACGCGGCGAAGCTGCGCTTCGTGGGAATGACAGTGATTTCTCGGGATTCACACTTTTCTTGATTTGAGATGCACCAAAACTAACGTGGGTCACGGGTCCGAGTCAAAGCGCCGCGAAGCGGCGCTTCGACTCGGTGTTCGTAGATCCGCACGTCAGGCGTGCGGATCTACAAGGAGCATAGGTTACTGTACAGTGTATGCTGGCATATCTCTCTGGAGGAATGACATGTTTTTTTTTCCTAAATCCTTCGAGCTAGTGCTGGATTTGGACTTTTTTGTTACAAACACGCTGAAGACGTGAGAGACAGCGAAAAATTGTGGCAAATTTTCGTGCAGATTTTCGGCGCCCCCACACTGTCACACAGTGCTTCAGCCAACAACTTTCAAGCAAAACAGCGAAAAAACACCTTTCGACAACGGCTTGAAGTGGAATTGAGCAGCTTCTTGGTTTTTTTAATGTGAGCTACGATGCGATCATGCTACATCCACCCAAGGTTGATGTGCATAAGAACAGAGCACGAGGCTTCCAACAACTGCTTGGGTGAAAATACCAAGCCCACCTCCCGATAGTCACGGTTGACCCAAGTACAAGTCTATTTGTGGATTTGCACAGCCACTTACTAGCATTTTTAGTCTAGCTTACAATTCGCACCCACTCAGGCTGCAGTCTTGTTTCTCTGTGGAAAAGTTTCTCAAAAGCGGATTAGATGAAAATTGGCTATCACTGGAAGCATAGAGTAGCCGTGAGATTTCCCTCCCATAATCCTTATCAACTGTTTTCCTGAGGAACTGCAGGGAGCATTCTTTGCGTTTCAGAAATTTTGCCAGCCTGATCGTTCGGCTAACGCCGGACTCTCAGGCTTTTTCAAGGGCTCGCTTCACTCGCCTTCCATTCGTCTACATGTTCCCCATTTCGGAGCGGAGCCGCACCACTCACGCATGTGTGAACCAATTCAGCGACAGAATGCTCACAAATTAGCGCTGGCCTACCACTCTCGCAGATGCGGACCCGTTCATGACATCTTTCTCGGTACTGAATGCGGGCACCGGATGTAATTTTCTGCTCATCAAGAGAAATAGGCCGCTCACTACTCTTGCAAAACCTTGCTCATTGGAGAAATTCTCGCCGACAAACAAACACTCCTTTAAAACTCCACCTTTTAATGCAGCGCTTTTCAATTCTCTCAAATCACCCTGAACCCTCGTCTTCGATAAATATAAGTCAAACAGTATGGCTACGTTCACGAATGTTCCAAAGTATTGATTCCAGTACAGTGGCTGTAACGATCCAAGCTATAAGAATCATGATACTCAAACGGAACAGTGCTATGACCAGCTCTGAGAAGTAGAAGGAAGCGAGTTGTTTTAGGTAATTTCGCTCCTTTTGGAGCTATGCTATATAGTTATGCATGTATATTGACGGATAAATACAAATACTATCCAGTGTCAGCTACATTTTGTTGAGAGTGGGTGGACTTCCCAAGGTGGGGTTTCGTCGCCGGGATTCCATGTGCCATAACATTCTGCCAGGCAGAATAATATACGAACAGAATATTATATACCGTACCGGCGCACTGGCAGGGTGCAGAGTTCCTCACGCCGACGACCCACGTCTTGAGCATCGACAATGCAGGATGGAGATTGATCCGAAGTCGTTCTAGGCGTCGGGAAGTCTGTGCCCAGCCTCTCGCATTCGCTTGTCAGAGCACCTGTCATCCGTACCACTCCT
Source organism: Ancylostoma ceylanicum (assembly GCA_000688135.1). Classification (NCBI taxonomy): domain Eukaryota; kingdom Metazoa; phylum Nematoda; class Chromadorea; order Rhabditida; family Ancylostomatidae; genus Ancylostoma; species Ancylostoma ceylanicum. The sequence goes on along the minus strand of JARK01001355.1, from coordinate 60,539 downwards.
CGTTCGTCTGACTCCTTCGCTTCCCTCCAAAGCTCCGTTTGTAGTGCCTCGGAGTCCGATCCGGAGGAGACAACAGATGATCGATCGGTTACCGGCGAAGATCGATACAAATCTTCTGTTTTCCGATGGGATCGGACTCTGACACACTATAAGTGCAGCCTAACGACATCGCACTAGTCTCTTTCCTTTGATACGGTCGTGCAATCGTAGGCCTATCTTTTTTCTCCCAAATGAGTTGTATACAACTTTCGGCCATAAAAAATTCTTAATAAAAAAAGTCTGAACGTGACTGAAAGTGTGCTGAAACACCTGTAAGTCGAGGTCGAAATCAAAACTTGCAACCTTTTTGTGCACAACTCGACGCGCTGAACACGCTGATATAGGTGATATTGACGACAGTGGATGGTTCCCGCAAACAGACACACTCACGCGCACACACGGTAGGCCAATTAATATTAAGTATGAAAGCCATTAAAGCTCTCCTTGAAGAGTTGGTAGATTTTGCAGCAAAAAATTCCAAGAACAACCTGCAGTTTTCAAAAATTTGTCTTGAACCCAACTGCTGCGTTGAGGGTGGTTTTTTAAAGAAGAGCTGTATTAGTGTCCACAGCCATTCATAGGTACATAGCTGTAACCAAATATGTAGTCCTATATGAAGGTTATCTTTCAAAATTTTTGTCACTTCAAGTGGATCAGCTTCTACGTGAAGTTGATTATTGTGTGATTTTAACCTAATTTCGATCAAAAACGAACAGTTCCAAAGCCTTTATAAGGCATGTTACACTAGTCAGAACCAGGCACCCGTATGCGGAGAATTCTTCATGAGGATCGGTCAACGCGGCATGCACATCCTCAATGAAAAGAACGCACTGCCGCCGCGAGGCCGTAAACGCGCGTCTGAGCTGCATCATCGACTAGCCCTATGCTTCATCTGTATGCGGAAGATTCGCGGCATGCACATCGCACGCATCTACAGGGTGCGGCAAAAGTATTGTCCGCTTGAAATTGCTTTCGATATTCGGCATAGATGAGACCACTTTTTTCCATAACATACAGAAAACAATGTAGCAAACAAAATGAGACTATCCCCTTTAGATTTTGTCTCCATTCTTGAAAGTGGCTTCCCGAAAACCAAGAGGGAGGACGCAAGTGATGCGCCGCAGACATCGTCGTCGTATTTATCCTTTAGTTCTTCTAAATAACCCAACCACAAGTCCACACTGTAGTGAGGTGTAGTACATGTTTGTATCTTCGAAGTGCCCATATGGTACCTTCGAACGGTTTGAAATCGAAGCAGTTAGGTGGCCACTATTTTGAACTGAAGGAATCGAGGATCGTTTTTCATTTCATTTCATTTCCACTTTGCCCTCTTTACGCTGTAAGCTGGAGAAATATCTTGTCAGAAGAGGAACGGTCCACCACTGAACCAGAAATTGATGCGGAGGGCAATACGATTTTTCAGAATATCGCTTCGGCGGTGAAGTGGTGTTTCTAACGCTAGAGGCGACGAGGATGATAGAGAACCCCTCTGCGCCATCAACAAAAATAGAAAAAATAGTGAATTCGTCACAGATACAGAAGGGACTGCTATGCTACATTAATATTGTTGTGAAGTGCAGAACAAGTACAATTTCTATCCACTGTTTCGACTCCATAAAAGCATCTTGGTAGAAGTTCTGGATCAAGCTAAAGATGACTACTCGCAGCGTGTCACTGAAACCTTCATTCGTGTTCCGCTACGATGTCATATGAAAATAGGTATAAAACTGAATAAATACATAACTCTTCCGTCTTTTTATTTTCCTCAGGACCCTGCGCAACAGAACGGTTTCAATTTAACTTTTATCTAACTTCGATTTTCTATATATTTCATGTTCCATACAAAGCGGACAATACTTTTGCCGCGCCCTGTAGTGTAAACTGAACTTATTCCAGAGATAAGAGCCATTTCAGCTTACTTTCCGAGAGAATTGGGAGAGAGTCCTGTTTGGATAGGATTACAACTAGGAGATGGTGTCAATGCTACCGATCGCGCAAAAAGTTGGACCGATGGTTCTGCGGTCATCTGTGAGAACTGGGGCCCAGACCAGCCAGACAATGGTTCAAAAGATTGATACTGCACAGTCGTGAGCTTTGTTGCTGTATCCAATTACTCAGAGAAATAAGCGGCAGGAGCGTTAGTCTTAACAGCGTAATATGTCGGGTATAAAGCCTTTAAGCATCTCCTCTCAACTTTCACCCTCCAATCCATTGCTGCTCAAGCTTCAGCCCTCTCAGCTGTAATTGACGAAGAATGACAGCAACTGAGGGGAGGATGCCGGCAACGGAGAAGAGGTGCTGTTGGACTTCACAGCCGATGTATTATGGTAAATGGACCGTGTTTTTGCTGCACACTTTTCAGATTGTGGAATAAGGTTGTGCAGTACTTTATGGGCATCGGAAACATAGAACCTCTTTCACAAAACACCAATCAGAATGTGTGAATTGTATATCTTTTTTCCTCGTTTACTTATGCTGTCATGAACATGGGAGCTTCTCAATTTTCCATTCGAGAAAAGTAGCACTCTTTGAAGCGACTCAAATTGTTGCCCTTTAGGGCAACTCTCAACCTCTGTTTATCGCACCAGGAAATTATCAAAATAAATAGTATTACTATGGCAACTGTTGTCTTTGTTACGCTCCCAAGCTGACCGGTGGACCATCCCTCCACCAGCTTCAACCTGATGTTATCCATGTGAAGAGAGGACTCCGACCCAACAAGCCGTCGGCTGGCGCGGATTGTACGCCCATATTTGGTAGTTTGACTCATCTCCAAGTGCAAAAGAAGAAGGAAGCGTGCAACATGAAGCTGGAGATGACGACTGGAGGTAAAATGCCACCTGCTGAACTCTACTGAAATGCAGGTCGATGAGAATCGTTCAGTTGCGACATGGAGGTGTAATGAAGAATAAAGAATGAAGTATGGCAACTAAGTTCTTGGACTTGACGAAATAAGACAATTGAAAATTAATTAAGCAATAAGAGACAGATGTCCATCCAAGCTATGCACAACTTGAATATGCACTGCGGTCCCATTTTTATGGCAGGCTCTCTATTCGCTATGAATAGATTTCCGGCTAGTCCAGTTCATAGAAATCCACGAAACATGTTCTAGTGTTTGGAGATTCTACTGGTCGTTATTTATCTAATTGGTGATTTAGAGAATAGAGCAGATATTAGTTGATTGGAGTAATATCTTCGTAATTAGAAAATCTAGGAGGGACTTCTCGGCTCTCTTCCGTTTCACTAGCGTTTGAGTTACCTTACTGGTACATATCTTCTTCAGCCTCATCATCACTTGGCTTCGTTTACATTTTTCTCGCTTTACCCGGCAGCGCTCACTGTAAGCTCCTTCTCCTCAATCAGTGGAGAAGTGATTTACATCAATTTCCCTGTCACAACGCCCATTCATAGCAGCACCATCGATCTCCACTTTGACAGGAGCTCATAAGCTATCATTGTGAATGAATTGCTTTTCGCTACAACGAAGAACTGCTTCAGTGAAAACTTTAAAATTTTACCCCTGGAGGCTGTGAAACTGAGTATCATTTATCAATCGCTCTAAAAAATACTGGGGGACATGAGTTATTGTACATCGTTTGCCGGCTTATTTCTATTCTTTATTTCTATTGGTCAAATAATGATCCACGTGCTAGGTCGCATTCTATACAACGAGATTTGGTCTATTTTCTGATCACAATCGCGCCCTCGACGCTCGCGATGAAACGAAAAGATTTATCGGGAAATCTCAGTGCAGATTTCCAGTACCACCCAATGCAGCCCGTAATTTCCGAACAAAACAGCTACAAATACAGTTTTTGACAACAGTTTCAAACGAGATGAAAAGTCGCCTCGTGTTACTGACGACGGTTACGAGATGTGTATGTTCACTCAAGATCGGTGTTGATAGGATCACAGCAGAAGGCTGTTTTGAATTCATCGCACGTTACTGTAATTCTCTATGCAGGAACCTCTTTTATAGGATGGGCCGAATGTCGAGCAGGCTACTTCCCTCACAATTCTTTCTATCCTCGGAGGCTTCAGCAGTGATTCGTCGGAAGGAAGTCGTCTGCACTGGTGTGCAGCCGAGGCACATTACCTAAACGAACTGGCGACTCAACTCAGAAACGTTCCCTCGCAAAAAAAATGGAGAATATTCCCATCAAATTTGTCGGATACGGTCAAATTTTTAAAGGAACTATCACATTTGGAGGGCACGAACGCTTTCCATGTCATAATTCCTCAAAGTCTGATAGATGGATGTTTCACTATATGGTTAGGGTAAAAGCAGATAAAAGCTTTCCGAGCCTTGTACCTTATAGTAGCGATTCCACTTCTTGTATCTTAAAGACAAAGACCCACCTCGTTTTCGTGGCTGAGGTAATAGGAGGTTCTGCATCTCCTTCGCATGCTGATACAACTATTTCAAAACGGTCTTAAGATCCTTTTCCCCCGAAGGGGCCTGTAATAGTTTGCTGAGCAGAACTAATGCGTGAAGTAGTTGATCTTATCGAATGGATAGGTGAGCCACGCCGGTACAGCTTGGAGCGATCCGCTTCCCGGCTTCAAGTTTCAGCCATTTCGGCCCTTCGAATCCCCTTAAGGCTTTCGTCGCTTTTGCACTTGTTGAAAGTTACAGGAATTGGAATGGCGAAAAGGTCCACGGTATGGTCCACGGTATGTTTCTGTCTCCAGCATACGTAACGAGGTGGTTCCCTGTTTTTACGAATATATGGTTAGAAAGTGCCACTGAACTTGTCGAGGAGCGTTACACATCGTTTGGAGTGCTGGCTCGGTGGTCTGATAGGAAAGATACCGAAGTATTTGTATCGGACACAAGAAAGAGAGAAGCCATTCTCTGCAGGCCCGGCGCTGCAAAATCCACCGTAATCCCGGGCGCGCTGCGGGACCAACGCGCAGCCACGCCCTCCGCTGCCGCCGTCGCCATGGGTATGGGGCGTTATACCTGGCTTTTCCAAAACAGCCACGGAGTTGAAGCTATGCAATTTCAACGTAGTTGCATCGAGTTGGTTATGCGTAAGGGAACAAAATAAGCTGAGACTTAGCTGAAGGGTTTGCCGAGTTCTAACTCAGCCATCTTTTCAGCCAACTTTCACATTTCTTGCTATTTCTCATTCAACATAATGACAAAAGCCAGATAGGAATAGTATCACGCATGTCCTTAAAATTGAGCTCAGCCACCGATACATATGTACATAAGTATGTGCGTAACATAGTTTGCGTGATACCGTTTGATTTTCAAACCATGAGTTGGTATTATCGCTAACATCTTCAATGTATCTATTCCTTCACTTTCCATATTTGAGATGAATAGAGTCGAAGATTAAAAGCTGTCATCTTCTTCAAGAACTGGTATTGGATTTGCATGTCAGATTCAATGCAGTTGCTTGGCATTGATGACATCGAGAAAACGAAAACTACAAGAGTAGGAAGGAAAAACTGTGTGAGGAAAGTCGGGAGATCCGTCAAGTCAGGTCACAGATCAATATCCTTCCTTGTGGTGCAACTACACTGAAGGTTGCTTTAACTTCACAAATGTTCTAGAAGAGCAGAATGTGAAATATCTTCCTTCACTGACCGATGGATGGCGTTGGCTAAGGCGGCAGGGGAGGGCGTGACTGTGCGTTGGTCCCGCAGCGCGCGCGGGATTACGGTGGATTTTGCAGCGCCGGGCCTGCAGAGAGTGGCTTCTAAGAAAGTGGGCGACCTGTTTAATTTTTTTTGTAAGCTCAGCGTGATTTTTGAAGAACAATCTGCAAAGCATACGTCAGGTGCTAATGCTGGCTTTTGAAGAAGATCAGGAAGAATTCAGAGAAATCGTGCTCATGTCGTCGCGGCCGCTAAAAGGTGAGAGTTTAATAACCGATGTGGTAGCGGAGAGAACCAGTATCTTGCAATATGACGACGCGACTAGGTGTGTACACACAAATAGATTGGTGAGAGTGTTGATATACTTGTTGTTGCTGCATCTGGAGCATATGAGGCAGATCCAAAATCTGAACATATCTGGCTCAACAAGCATTTTGAGGCGATGATATGTGACCTGTCGGCAACCATATATTTCTGGCTTTTTTCCTTTTCACATACAGTAATGAACCTGGACACAAAGGCATTGTCTTGTTGCTAGGAACATTAGTCATTTGATAATGTACTGCTGTTTACGACCTGCGCATAGATGGCGCATTATAAACCTGGTTTCCCCCGTAACCAGCCAGTTTCTTCGAGAGCTGTGGTTTGAAATCTTCTACTATTTTTTCGCACAACTGCTCACTATGTTCTAATAATTTCTGATTATAGCGCACATCTCAAAATGAAAACAGCTTGCATCAATGTTGCTTGGCTGATAGCGATACTTGGATGGAATCAGGTAGGAGAACATTCATTTTCACAGGTATGGCGAGTAGCTGAACGAAAAATAAAAACTGCCCTTTGAGCCCCGCATCGGGCTCCTCGGATTATGATTAATGCGGGGCAAATACTTGGGAAAATGTCCCATTTTCTAATTCGGAATCGAGGAACATAATTACTTGCTATAAAAAAGCAGCATTTTTACGATGCGTATGTTTTCCCAAAGATATGATAAAGAGAACTCGATAATCAGATGTTTATATTTCAGTTAGATGTTTATATTTTCAGTTTGCACCAGCTTCAGCATGTTCCTTCGTGAAGATTAATGGTAACTTCAAGGCCACTCTGATAGATTCCACCAGAGTAGGTGGGATAGAGGAGAACTGTCTTCGGATGTGCTATGAACACGAACAGTGCAAATTCGTGCAGTTCTTGCGTAATGTTGTGGACAATTCGAGGGTATGTTGTCATAATCCTTTACATGCTGACTGAGCGCGTCATGTCATGCAACCTACCCTGAACTCTCCTACTGTAGGCCAATGCGGTTGCAGCTCGTTGTAACAACCGTAAGAAAATGGAGGGCCCAGTACAGGCTATTTTTTAGTCTCGCTCTTCTTCATTTACAGTGACGACAACCAGACCCAAATCAAAATTCGTTCGCATTCCAAAATTAGTATTACCGCGAGTGTGTCTTAAGCGATCGTTTCCGCGCAGCGTCCGTTGACGAACTATGAGGACCAGCACAAATCAAGTGGTGGCGGAAAAAAAGGAAGCGGTTGTGTATGAAAGCGCAACCCAAGTGACAGGCACAGGTGGCCAGTTTGAACTCAGCACGACTAAACCTGATTCCCGCAGACAGGCAAGCGGAGAATGTGCGCGAAAACAATTGTGCCACGTATTTTCCGATGATAAAACGCATAACACCTAGCAGCAATAATTAGAAGAGAAGAGAGCCACTGAACACACATAACAACCACGGAGAGTTCAGCAAGAAGGCAGACGCCAGAAATAGTGGTGAACGCCTCATCCACCTTCTGGCGAGGTCTTGCCTCCCTTCGTAGACGTCAAAAGTTCTGCAACGTCAACAACGAACACGGTTTGCTCCCGGTTGTTAGCAATAGGGCGACAAAGCGACGAATCTATTCCGAGAAAAAGGCTTAACAAAAGAATTCACCTAACCATGTAGATAGAAAGTTCAATTAATCTATATATTGTGAGAAGATACAAGCGACTTAAGCAGAGATCGTGAAGTGGAAGAGTAGTAAGGATAACATGAAGAGCACAACCAACACCTTGGCGCCCCCGGCTCACATACATGTGCAACAATGTGTACCACAAATCCTGCCCAACTACGATCCTATCAAGTTGATCACCATCGACGCTACAAACTAAGGCTGCGCCAAAGCGGACGGTGCCAGAGAAAAACGGAAAAAAGTGAGGAAATAGGCGTCAACGACGGGATAAATACTATTATAGTTAGCTTTGCCTTTCAGTCATTTATTCTAGACCGCGTTTGTTAGTTTTGAACCCAGCCTGGTTCAGTGGTAGCCGTTATTCCAGCTGTTCTGCTGCAACAGCTGGAATTACGACGTTCCTTCCGATTTTAATGAGGTTGTCCAAGTCGTAGATCCTGAAACCACATATCTCCAAACTTGTGGAGAGAGTGGTCTGGGAATCTGAAATATTTCGTCACAATTTCCTAAATTTCGGTGGTGATGCCCCTCGTCCTGGTGCCGCCATGGAGCTTCACAAAAGCTCGTAATAGGAGACGAGGTAAATGTTGTGGAAAAATAGGGAACAATACTCTCACTGCTGTCCTTAAGCGGTACAAGAAATTTATACAAGCATCCCATGAGATACATCACTCCTTCCTCCAATTTTTCAAAAAAAAAGTGCTTTTGAAAAATTCTGGATGGAACCTGAAAACCAAACTTATACGACTCGCATCTCCTACAGATCCACACCGCTTAACTTATACCGGCTTCAAACCACGTCCACCTTCAGCCTACGTCGGTGTCGTATAGAATATTCTGCCCGAATAGAATCTGCCCACTGTGCGGAACTCTCCGCACAGGACGCGGTATGCAAGTTTGCGAAACCTAGCTCATTGTGGGAAATTCTCATCGACAAAGAAGTAATGATGTGAAACTCCACATACCGAAGTAACGCTCTATCACTTTCCTCAAGTCACTCTCAACCCTCCTCGTCAGCAAATCTATTTTTCAGAAATTTTCCCGAAAGAATGAACCTGATTAGAACAGTTTTCATTTCCTTTTTGTGGTTGTGCAACGATCAATTACGTACTGACATATGTTGACAAACGGACGTCATTAGGTGGAGTTTCCCTGGCGTAGTGCTTCGTTTGTGGGAGTTTCAGGACTTTTCGTGTGTAATATTCTGTCGGGCAGAGTATTATACGTGCAGAATGATATACACCGCACCGGCACCTCTTCGACAGCTGCTTCTTCCTCTTAGTTTTTCTCGCTTGGCATCAGGGTTCCTGTCGCTAGTCCTTCGACTTCACTTTGTCCTCTTGTCATCGTCGTAATCGTTGTTTTGGAGCCGTTTGGTAGCCTGTTTGGACCGTCCCGGTAGAAACGAGTTCTGCAGACTTCATCACCCCAGGTCGAGGCGAGTTTGACGGAGTTTGAGTTTGTTATCTCAACAATGCCGAATCGTTGCGGTACATGCCTCAATTGTGGTCAAATTCTGTAATGCCAACCAGCCAATGCAGCATTTTCGTCCCGCGTACGTTAAGCATGTATCTCATTTCTTTAGACCCATTTGAGTTCAAGTGACATAATTGAATAATCCACCCACTCGGTCACTGTAGATTTTTTGAATTTATTTCAAAAGAAAAAGCACCAAGTTACTTTAATCAAGATCTGCTATAAATAAGGATGCGGATGCTCAATTCGAAGTAATCTGTTGGAGGACATCGTTTTAGTCTCTTTTAGGATGACTGTTTCTACTACGCAAACGGAAAGGACACGTACCCAGAAGGACGCTTGACGTACGAGCTCCGAAGAGATGAAACGTTGCTGTACTGCGAACGCAAAGTGACGATAAACCTCTCTGGGTATTCACTTCACATTCCTTCCTGAAGAAACCCTTGAGGTTTTATGCTCCAAAGGGGGGGGGGGGGGGGGGGGGGGGG
>JARK01001355.1:21331-40021 GCA_000688135.1 Ancylostoma ceylanicum | reverse complement strand
AATCTACCGACAGCTCTTGTGAACACACTTGCTAGAGTTTTCACGCGGTACTTGTCGGAATGCAAGGTACATAGCCAATGGAAGACCAGCAGAACCGTGCTGCTGTACAAGAAGGGAGACCCGCAGGACATTGGCAATTATCGCCCTATCTGCCTACTGTCCGTAGTCTACAAACTCTTCACGCGAGTGATCCTCAACAGGATTGAAAGAACACTAGACGAAGGACAGCCATGCGAGCAAGCAGGGTTTCGGAAAGGATTCAGTACGATCGACCACATATACACACTGTCTCCAGGCTCACTGAAGTATCACGAGAGTACAAGATGCCTCTCTGTCTCACGTTCATCGATTTGAAGAAAGCCTTTGACACCGTTGAGACAGAAGCAGTCTTGGAAGCCCTGGGCACTCAGGGTGTACCGACCCAATACATCAGGATATTTCGTGAGCTCTATTGCATCTTCACGACCAGAATCTCGCCATTCTACGACGACACCAAGGCGACACTGTGTCGCCGAAACTATTCACCGCCACCCTCGAGGACGTCATGCGAAGATTGGAATGGGACAATATGGGAGCGCGAGTTGACGGCCGGCTGCTACACCATCTTCGCTTCGCTAATGAGATCGTCCTTGTAACACCTAGCATCAGTCAACGGAGCGTATGCTGGCCGACTTCGACGACGCGTGTGGAAAGATCGGTCTCCAACTGAATCTAACGAAGACGATGTTCATGAGGAACGGATGGGTCCCGGATGCCCCATTCTCGCTCAACGGAACGAACATCTCCGAATGCTCCAGCCACGTATATGTAGGTCGGGAAGTCAACATGATGAACGACCTTGCTCCAGAGCTGGGCAGAAGGAAGCGAGCGGCTTGGGGAGCCTACAAGAGCATCGAGGACGTAGTGAAGAAGACGAAGAACATCAGGCTCCGTGCCCACCTCTTCAACACCATGGTTCTCCCTGCTTTGACTTACGCCTCGGAAACCTGGACGTTACGTAAGCAGGATGAGAATGCGGTCATCGTCATCGAACGCTCCATCGAGAGGGTGATGCTAGGAATGACCCGCCTCACGCAAGTGAGGGCGGGAATACGGAGTTCCACCCTTCGTCAACAGTCGAAGATCAGGGACGCTGCCGTGTACGCCAAGTCGAGTAAGATCAGGTGGGCCGGACACGTGATGCGCCTGAACGACCACCGTTGGACGAGAGCCGTCAGCGACTGGACTCCGCGGAACGTAAAGCGCACGACAGGAAGACCATCGATTCGATGGTCAGACTTCTTCACGAAGTCCTTCAAAGAACGATGTGATGCTCTTCGTGTCTCTCGAACGGACAGAACGCATTGGACCACCCTGGCACGTGAGAGGGACAAATGGAAGAATTGCTGGCGCCCGCTCGGTTTACCCGACGATCAACGGGAGTCAAGGTCAAGGTCAAGGTCAAGCTGGGCGCTGGTCCCACCACGAAAGCAGGAAGCCGGCGTAAATCTCAGCTTCGGCGTTCAATCTTCGAACAAACGATCTTTTCTCCATTTTCTGAGCAATATTAAAACAGTTTCGGTTGAATCCATATTTGAAACAGCTTTCACTGTCTAGTATATGCCATCGTTAACTTTTGTGAACCCTTCCTCAGCACAATCGAAGCTATGGTTGCGAAACAACCTTCACTTTTTCGGCCCGGACAATCTTCACTTTTTTTGACCACTGTCTCACCCCTATCGTACGTATGGCCGTGGGGGCCGGCACGTGATCGCATCCTTTCATCATGTGCTCAGCTCACAGACACTGTTCGTGGATGAGACGGAGCTGACGAGACAGTCGGCCGATGTTTCATCATAAGTGCATAGATGTTTTGAAAGTCGCGGTGGGACCCCCCCTTTTGCTGGTTTCATTGGTCACGATAATGATGGATATGTACAGTCGCCAATGATAGAAACGATTAGACAGTCGTTTCAGGATTTCGGGGCGGGAGAAGCGCCCTGCTCTGGCAGTCCCCCCCCCCTTATGAGTAAGGCAGTGTTAACAAGTTTTCAGGCTGCATAATGTACGAAGCAAGATTATCACTATCCGGTGCTATGCGGTCCGTGCAAGCTAACTCGCGGCGGTGCCGTGCGGCCTACAGATGCCGGATCGCGGCAGTGCTCAGCGGCCTACGCATGGCCCACGTCATCCCTGCGACGTAGTTGGCCACGAGAGCTGTTCCGCAAGCCGATGAGTCGCGGTGGTATCTAAGCGGCCCTCCCGCTTGGATACCACCACCCTTTCTGAATACTCCATAACCCTCTTCTATTGCCGTCCAGATTTATAATAGGTGCATGGATGGTGCACAGGCTCATTGGTGTTGAAAATGCCATGATGTCGGTCCCCGGGTGCGAACGGTACGCCCGCGCCCAGTACTGGGGAAAACACCGAGATACGATATCACCAAAGAAGAAGGGTTGTGTTGGCGGGTAGTAATGTGAAGAACGCTAAGGATATGGGTGCACCAATGGAGAAAGGTGAGTCAGCGCTCAGCATTGTGGGCAACCCTTCGGTAAGGAGGGTGCGCCTGAGTTCAATAGCGTAGAAAAGACCGGGCTGCGGGGTTTGTCGAAGAAGTGCGGGTGCTTTTCAGCTCAGTAGTGTAGGAAACGTCCAGATACGGTGAAGTAAAATCACACCGGAGAGTAAATTTACGTGACGATATGTGATGATGATCTTCAATCAGGGCTACCATCAAGATTAGATATCAAACGGATATTGACTACATATTAAATAGCTGAATTTACGCTAAATCGCATCTCTCTTGAATACAGATTGAAAATCTTTCAAATTTTGCACTAGTTGGTATGCAAGTATGATTAAAAAGACTAGGTGTAGAAACACATCCGAGAGATTCGTGTATGCCATCTCATTATTATACTTTCAACCAGTTTTAGCGCAATGAGCGTGCTATAAACCTTCTGATCATATTTGGAGATTTTACGCCAAGATCAGCACCGCGGATCATCACGCAAGTGGCAATGTTAGAAATTTCCTATTGTCCAAAAGGCTGAGTTCAGTTATGGGGCAACTCCTTCACTCTATTCATTAGCATGCGGGAAATCTCGATTATTCTTTAGAAAGTAGTGACACAAAGCTAGCATAATGACCGGATTTCTTTCCAGCTGCTTTTCGACGGTACCTGGAAAGACACAGACTGCTCGGCACTCTTCAGTTCTTTCATCTGTGAAACTAAAAACACGACTGCATGCAGAACTTGAGCCAGTGTTGCACTTCTTCTTCAGTAGACAATGTGGTTGGTGTGTAGTTGGAAACATGATTATTTCGTCCCAGAAGCCAGGTGATTTTTCTCTCAATAAATATTTGTGGAGCATGTGGTTGACAACATTCGAATGTTCGCTGTTTCAATCGCTCAGTTCCGGTTCTAAATGGAAGCTAGACGCAAAACGAAGCACTGATCAACTAGGGCTCAGTGGTAAAGTGTAAACTGATATTTTGAACATTGTATAACTTTGTCGGGATGAAATAACGTAGGTGATATACCAAATCCTGAAGGTCATATTCCAAAACTAGCAGAAGACCGACGTGTAAATTAATACGAGAAAAAGAGAATTTATACTTGATATGTTCGTCTATCGCGCGTCAGACGTGCGGATCTATGTATAAGGAGCATAGGTTATTGCACAGCGTATGGTGGCAAATCTCTCTGCAGGAGTGACATGTTATTTCCCTAAATCCGTTAAGCTTGTGCTGGATCAGGACTTTTTTTGGGTACAAACACATTGGAAACGTGAGAGACAGCGAAACATTTACCGCAAAATTTCGTGCAGATTTTCGGCGTCGCCACACCGTCACACAGTTGTTCAGCAAACAACTTCCAGACAAAACTGCGAAAAAAAAAAACACCTTTCGACAACGGCTCAAAGTGGAATTGAGCTTCTTGTTTTTTTCCTATGTGAGCTACGATGCGACCATGCTACATCCACCCAAGATTGATGTCCATAAGGGCAGAGCACGAGGCTTCCAACAACTGCTTGGATGAGAATACCAAGCCCACCTTCCAAATCCAAATACAAGTCTACTTGCGGATTTGCATAGCCACTTTTTAGCATTTTAAGTCTGGTTTAAAATTCGCACCCAGTCAAGCTGCAGTCTTATTTTTTTGTGGAAAAGTTTCTCGAAAGCGGACTAGGTAAAAATTGGCTATCACGTGAAGCGTAGAGTGGCCGTGAGATTTCCCTCCCATAACCCTTATAATCTGTTTTTGTGAGGAACTGCAGGGAGCATTCTTTGCGCTTCAGAAATTTTGCCAGCCTGATCTTTCGGCTAACGCCGGACTCTCAGGCTTTTTTCAGGGGCTCGCTTAACTCGCCTTGCAGATGTGGACCCGTTCATGACATCTTTCCCGATACTGAATGCCGGCGCCGAATGTAATATTCTGCTCATCAAGAGAAATAGGCCGCTCACTACTCTTGTGAAACCTTGCTTACTGCGAGAAATTCTCGCCGACAAACAAACATTCATTTAAAACTCCACCTTTTAATGCAGCGCTTTTTCATTTCCCTCAAATCACCCCAAACCCTCGTCGTCGATAAATGGAAGTCAAACAGTATGGATACGTTTTCGAATGTTCCAAAGTATTGATTCCAGCACAGTGGCTATACTGATCCAAGCTATAAGAATCATGATACTCAAACGGAACAGTTCTATGACCAGCTCTGAGAAGTAGAAGGAAGCGAGTTGTTTTAGTTAATTTCGCTCCTTTTGGAGCTATGCTATATAGTTATGCATGTATATTGACGGATAAATACGAATGCTATCTAGTGTCAGCTAGATTTTGAGAGTGGGTGGAGTTTCCCAAGGTGGAGTTCGTCGGCGGGATTCCATGTGCCCTAACATTCTGGCGAGGGGAATATTATATGAACAGAATATTATATACCGTACGGGCGCACTGGCTGGGTGCACAGTTCCTAACACCGACGACTACGTCTTGAGCATCGGCCATGCAGGATGGAGATTGATCCGAAGTCGTTCTAGGCGTCGCGAAGTCTGTGCCCAGCCTCTCGCATTCTTGTCAGAGCAGCTGTCATCCGTACATTTCCTCGTTTGTCTGACTACTTCGCTTCCCTCCAAAGCTCTATTTATAGTGTTTCGGAGTCCGATCCGGAGGAGACAACAGATGATCGATCGGTTACCGGCGAAGATCAATACAAATCTTCTGTTTTCCGATGGGATCGGACTCCGACACACTATAAATGCAGCTTAACGACATCGTACTCGTCTCTTTCCTTTTATACGGTCGTGCAATCATAGGCCTATACTTTTTCTCCCAAATGGGATGTAAACAACTCTCGGCCATCAAAAGTTCTTAATAAAAAAAAGTCTGAACGTGACTGAAAGTGCGCCGAAACACCTGTAAATCGAAGTCAAAATCAAAATCTGCACCGTTTTCGTGCACAACTCGACGCGCTGAACAAGCTGGTGTAGGTAATATTGATGACAGTGGGTAGTTCTCCCTAACAGACACACTCACATGCACACATTGTAAAGAAATTATTATTGAGTATGAAAGCCACTGAAGCTCTCCTCGAAGATTTGGTAGATTTTGCAGCAAAAAAATTGCAGGAACAACCCACAATTTTTGAAAATTTGTTTCGGACCCAGCTGCTGCGAAAAAGAGTCTGCGCTGAGAGTGGATTTTCTGCAAGAAGGGCTGTATTAGTGTCCACAGCCTTTCATAGGTACATAGCTGTAACCTAATAAAGTATTAAAGTGGTCGGCGTTGATCAATCCCTTCACGAGGGATGCGCAACGCATTCGACTCCATCTGAGCATCGTAGGAATGTTGAATGCGTATGTGCCCTATACAGTGGCTTGCGGGGGGCATCCGATGAACCAAGTCAGTGCTTTACCCTCCCAGACTCCTCTGATACCAATTTACCGACCCCCGGAGGGATGGATGGCTTGGTTGGCCGCGGGTGCGATCGAATCACCGATCGTGTGCGTGCGCAGCGAGCCTCTTACCACCGCGCCACACGCGCCAGCTGTAACCTATTATGTAGTATTATATAAAGGTTATCTTTCAAAATTGTTGTCACTTCAGGTGGATCAGCATGTACGTGAAGTTGAGGATTATGGAGGTGAACATAATTTCGATCAAGGACGAGCAGTTCCAAAGCCTTTATAGGGTAATATATACTAATCAGACGCACGCATCCGTATACGGAAGATTCTTCATGAATATCGGTCGATGCGGCATGCACATCTTCAGTGAAAAGAACGCGCTGCCGCCGCGAGGCCGTAAACGCGTGCGTCTGGGTTGCATCATCGACTAGCTCTATGCTTCATCATATAGACGCACGCACGTCAAACGCACGCATCTTGTATAAACTGCCCTTATTCCAGAGAGAAGAGCCATTTTAGCTCACGTTCTGAGAGAACTGGGAGAGAGTCCTGTCTGGATAGAATTACAACTAGGAGATGGTGTCCGCTACCGCTAAAAGTTGGACCGATGGTTCTGCGGTCATCTGTGAGAACTGGGGTCCAGACCAGCCAGACGATGGTTCAAAAGATACTGCACAGTCGTGAGCTTTGTTGCTGTATTCCATTTCTCTGAGAAATAAGCGCCAGGAGCGCTAGTCTTAACAGCGTAATATGTCGGGTATAAAGCCTTCAAGAATCTCCTCTCAAATTTCACCCTCCAATCCATTGCTGTTCAAGCTTCAGCCCTCTCAGTTGTAATTGACGAAGAATGACAGGAACTGAGGGGAAGATGCCAGCAACACAGAAGAGGTGCTGTTGAACTTTGTTCTCGACGTATTATACTAAATGGACCGTGTTCTTGCTGCACAGTTATCAGAGTGTAGAATAACGCTGCTCCTTATGAACTTCAGAACCATTAAACATTTTTCACAATACACCATTCAAAATGTCTGAATTGTAAACCTTCATTCCTCGTTCATTATTGCAACCAGAGACAGGGGTGCCTGTTAAATCTATCTCTGAGAAAAGTAGCATTGTTTGAGGCGACTCAAACTGTGGCCCACTAGAACAACTCTCAACCTCTGTTTATCGCACTAGGAAATTATCAAAATAAGTAGTATTAGTATGGCAACTGTCGTCTTTCTTACGCTCCCAAGCTGAGCGGTCGACCATCCCTCCACCAGCTTCAACGTGATTTTATCCGTGTGAAGAGAGAACTCTCATTCATTTTCACTGTGATGTTAACAACTGTTGGCCTTCTAAGCAACTAAAAGTGGACGAAAACACCCGTCAATCCAGGTAAAAATGAAAATTTGCACACTTTTTAGACATAACTTTTGACGCTGAACATTGTGATGTAATTAGAATTTTTCGGCAGGGGCTGGTTCTCTTGCATACACACACACAAACACACACACATAAAATGCCAATTAATATCAACTATGATAATCAACTCTTCCACGTACCATGCAACTTCATTCCAGCCCCTTCCACCACGCGTCTCGGATCGCACGCGACAGTTGTTTTAACTTCGTCGTGTCCTGCAGTATGGAGAAAAATCAAAATTTCAAGCTGTAGAATACGCTGAAGTTTGCAAACTTGTACGGGAATCGTGTACGCCAAACGTCCCAGAACATTACTGTGCCTGACGACCAACCGCACCAGTAGCTCATGCTCCAATCCATTGACAGAGACCATGAAAACAGTGAAGCCCTTCTATGATAACCATTATCACTGCTATAGTTATAACCGAATATTCGTATTCGAATAAATATTCGAAAAATTCGAATATTCGAATATTCGAATAGTCGAATATTCGAGAAGGGTCCCATATTCGAACATATTCGAATTCGAATATTCGACAGGAGGCATTATTCGAATAAATTCGAATACTCGAAGCGTGTATTCGATATTCTAAGGCAGTTCGAGACACAGAACAAACACTTTTTCCAAACTTGTAGTGCTGTGATAGTAACACCTTATGATGAGTAAAAACATCGACATGAGAAACCCTGATTGTCAAGTTCCTACCCATGTTTTGAAGCGTAGCCTTTTTTCACGCAGCATTCTCGCAGTCTGCTTACCTAATATAGCGCTTGCCAATCTATTCCAAGATATCTCCATTTGGCTATGGATAGGGTTTGGAGAAGATGTACACACTGAGGTTTTAGATTAATGCAAAAGAAATTTTTTCTTCGTAATGACCCTGTTTTTCACACAAATTTAATGAACGAAAACTTCGGCATACCATAAAATCCTTAGGTTACCAGGAACTACTACTTATAGTATAAGGAAGTCCCCGATGGAAGTCCCGAAGAAGTTCCCTGAAGAAAGAATAATCAGAACCCGTTTTTATATCGTTACGTATGTTTGGAGAATTTTAAGAAGAGCTTGTAGGACTGAGAGAGGCGGCGATTTTCCTATAGAAAATGATGAGTACGGATGAGGGTCCGAAATTGTCGAGTTCTCTCCAGCCAGCTCTCGGAAGCAGACTCTAGCCGACCGTTGTCATGACTGGCGATCATTTCTAGAGCCTTTACGACCGTTCGCGACTTTTTCCTTGAACAAATAACAATAAAAGGTATTGTTGAGGACATTCTTTAAAAAAAACAGCTTGGAGAGAATTATCCTGAAAGAATGGTTGAAATAACAGAGAAAAGTCTTCGAAAAATGCTCATTCAAGTCCCCCCCCCCCCCAAAGCGAAGCCGTTGCAACAGAGCTCAAATGTGGAATGTGCTTTGTCTTGATCAAATACAAAAATGGTGTTTTGTGCAGTATTGCTTGTAGTGTTATAGAAAGATCTTTGACATATTGGAAGATGAAAATCGAGGTCTCTCACATATTCAATACACATGGAGTTGGTGACGCTATAGTTGAATCCGTACCTCGTTTCTGCTTTATTCTCTCGAGAGCTTCTTACGCAAAAGCAGCAAGCCCACACACTTCGACCCCCCCCCCCCCCCACCACCACAGCACATACATGATGATTTTCTCCACAAATTTCTTAGTACTAAAGGAAATTTGAAAAAGAAGAATCTTTGGAAAACATGCAGAACATATTCAATAACCAGCCGCTTTGAAACCAATATTTATTCAATTGTTCGATTACTCGAACATTCAAATATTCGAGTGTTCGAATATTCGAATATTCGAATATTCGAAGAGCGTGATATTCGAACATTCGAATTCGAAAACTTTCAAAACTTTCGCTTTGAATATCATTCATTCGTTCGAATGGTTTCGACAGACTCGAATATTCGATATTCGAATATTCGAGGCCAGCCTCCAAATGTGTTAACTATAATCACTCTTTCCACGGCCCACAACAACCCCCGTGAGGCCCAATATGTATCCGCCACAGCCCCAGCGAAGTCGAAGAAGCACTGAAGAACCGAAAAACACGATCGTCTCCTGACTCAGACCGCGTCCTATCTTCTTCACTACGACCCCTCTGTACAATCCTTGCTAACCCAGTATGTTCTTTTATTAACAAAATCTTCGAAACGAAAGTGGTTCCGGATAAGTAGGCGTTTGCAGAAATGATATTGCTGTACAAAAGTGGTGATCCAACAAACGTTGCCAATTACAGGCCTATTTCACTACTGTCAACGATATACAAGGTCATCACAAAGGCAATGAACACCCGCTTGGAGAAAAGCGCCAACGATCTTGCCATCGTACCGCAAGAACAAGCAGGAATTCGTAAGCTTTTTTCTACTGTCCATCACATCCACACGCTGAACATGCTACTGAAGAAATCACATGAATTCGATATCCCTGCATACGCAATTTTCATAGACTTCAAAAAAGCGTTTGATACTGTAGAACTGCCGGCGGTTTGGCAAGCGCTGGAATCATTTGACGTCGATGACAACCTGATCAAAGCCATACAACTCTCGTACGCCTATGGAAGCGCAGCTGTAAAAATCGAAGCACACCAAGCTGAACTGAACATCCAATGAGGTGTACGTCAAGGAGATCCCCTTTCTCCCCTTCCGCTCACCATAACGTAACAGTATGCATTGAACACGATAGATTTTCGCCATCGCGGATTCCGAATCGATGGGAAACGCCTGCCCTTCCTCGCATACGCTGACGACATTGTACTGCTATCTAATGACCTAGAAAATATGGCTTTAGACCTTAGCAAAGCATCGGAGCATATTGGCCTAACGACAAACTTCGAGAAAACCAAGTGGATGAAATTGAACAACACAACCGACATAAAGGAGGAGCTTATCGAAATTGAAGGACAAACCATAGAGTGCGTTCGCGAGTATGTTTATCTCGGGCAAGTGATTTCACTACCAAGAAATCAACTCAAAGAAATAAGAAGAAGAATTCGAGCATATGGATGTTCAGTTTTGTTCAGGCACCGTTTGTTTCTAAAATCTCGAAGTGTCGCATTCGATCTAAAGAGAAAATTCGTGAACACTTGCATTTTACCGGCTGTTCTCTACGGTTGTGAAACGTGGACGTAGACGAAAGAAACCGCTCTAACCCTCCGGTCAGCACAGCGACGCTTAGAACGCGCAATGCTAGGTGTACGCCTCATCGACCGTGTGAGCGCAAAGATAATTCGAAGCAGAACGGGACTGAAAGACTGGATACATACGGCGCTCAAACGAAAATGCAACTATGCCAAGAAAATATCACTATGTCGTGACGAAATGTGGGCAAATGTGACAACGGGCTGGCTACCAAAGTGCAAACGTAGCAAAGGATGGCCGAAGACTCGATGGCTTGATGACATTGCGATGTTTCAGTAAAGAGATCTGAAGGATCTGGCAACGGCTGGACCACTCTACTCGATGGGTGCATAAACAAAACCGCTGAACTCTTCGCGAAGAAAACCAGACACATTCTGTGCAATCGTGATAAAAGAGTCGAATAAATAAATAACTAAATAAATATCTTTTTAATCAGAAAATCTAGAAGGAACTCCTCGGTCCTCTTGTGCTTCACCAGCACTTGAGTTATCTTACTGGTACATATCTTCCGCCTCATCACTTGGATTCGTTTACATTTTTCTCGCTTTATCCGGTAGCGCTCCCTGTAAGCTCCTTCTCCTAAATTAGCGGAGAGGTGATTTACATCAATTTCCCTGTCACAACGTCCCTTCATAGCACCAATATCGATCTCCACTTTGATAGGAGCTCATAAGCTATTATTGTGAATGAATTGTTTTCCGCTCGAGTTCAGTCAGAAGCGCTGCGGGAACGTCAGCCCCGTTTGATGTCCGCGTGGGATTTCATCAAGGCTCTGCACTTTCACCGCTTCTTTTCATTCTCTGCATGGACACAGTATCGAGCGATCTCCAGTCAAGACCGCCGTGGACACTTCTTTATGCAGACGATGTCGCCGTCGCTGGAAGCACCAGGGAGGAGCTCCAGAAAGAAGTGCAGGCTTGGAAAGACCGGCTCGAACGATATGGGATGAAACTTAACACAAAGAAAACAGAGTACCTCGAATGCGGAGACCAAACAGCCATCGATAGTGAGGAACTTCCGAAAGCATCTGTGTTTAAGTACCTCGGATCGCGTATCGCAGCCGATGGCAACAAAAAAAAAACGGAAGCTGAATGTAGATCGAACGCTGCTTGGAGTAAGTGGAGGCAGGTGACGGGCGTATTATGCGACAAGAAAGTCCCATTGAAGCTGAAGTCGAAGATCTATTGCACAGTAGTCCGACCTGTTGCGCTGTATGGAGCGGAATGCTGGCCAACCACCTTAAAACAAGAGCAGACCCTCCACACAATGGAAATGAGAATGCTTCGCTGGACATGCGGGATTACACGTCTTGACAGAGTGCGAAACGAAGACGTACGCTCACTGTTTGGAGTAGCACCTATTACGGCAAAGATGCGGGAGGCTCGGCTACGCTGGTACGGTCACGTACTGAGAAGTGACAAAAACTCAGTCGCCAAATCAACAATGAACATCACTGTGGAAGGGCGCAGACCGAGAGAGGAAGACCCAAGACGCGGTGGCTAGATGGGATTGTAGACGATATGCGGATACTAAAGCTCAGGGCGGATGATGTGTTTAACCGAAGGAAATGGCGCAATCGCACGAAAAACGCCGACCCCAAACCATGGGAAAATGGCTAGGAAGAAGAAGAAGAATTGCTTTCCGCTACAGCTAAGGACTGCTTCAGTAAAAACTTTGAAGTTTTACTCTTGCGGGCTTTGAAACTGAGTGAGATTTATCAATCGCTCTAAAAATACAGGGGACATAAGTAATTGTACATCGTTTGCCGGATTATTCCTCGGCATTGGTCAAATGTTCATCCCGCTGATAGGTCGCATTATATAGCTCTACAGCTGCCTATTCTGGCCCTCAGCTAAAGCTCGAAAGGCCACCAGAACTGGCCAAACGACCTGTGATAAGTATGAAAGAGACATTTTGCTTGAAATGGTTGGTCATCAGCGATTTTCGAATCTCAAGGGAGACATATTTAGTCTTAATGACACCAATTACTTCGACCAAACAGATTTTCGTCGAGAGGACCTGGGACGTGCTCCATGTGAACCGTCTGGTCTAGACGGAAGTCATACCTCTCAGAGCTATCCAATAATTGGGGTAATTCTCCATTCGCACGGGTCTAGCCATCTTACTATGTGATGACGTCGGACCCCAACCTTGCCAGCATCGCCAAACTGGTTCTACAACACTTCCACTGGTAATGTTATTCCGCGTTTATATTTTGCAGTGCTTCCACGTTCAAACAGTACCCAGTGTTTTCTGGTCCCTATTGAATACAAGGAGGAAATGGTGTTTTTCTTCTAATTGGGGTTATTTTTCTTAAGCCTAAAAATAAAGTAATTCAATAGTTCTGTGAAAACGCATGATGATATTATTGTAGAGGAAGAAAAGAGCTTTTAGAAGGTATACAGCATGTTAGGGAAAAATGGCAATATGGGAAAATCCCAACTGAAAAAAGCGCAAGGATTTATGTTAACACCTAATATATGGTTAGCGTAAAAGCTATAAAAGCTACTCAAGCGTTGTTTCCTTATTGTACCTTATAGTATTGATTCCACTTGTTGTATCCTAAAGTCGGAGGCCCTCCTCGTTTTCGTGGTTGAGGTAGAAGCAGATTCTGCATCGCTGATATATGTATAACTTTTTTCAAAGCGATCTTTAAAACCTTTTCCAGAACAGGATCTGTAACAGTTTGCTGAGCCGAATTGACGTGTGAAGCAGTTGATCTTATCGAATGGATACGCCAAGACTGATTGGCCAAAGTTGCAGCAGCGGCAGGCTGCCGGTACAGCTTGGAGCGATCCGCCTCCCGACTCCAAGTTTCAGCCATTTCAACCCTTCGAGAACGAGGCTTTCGTCGCTTTCGTACCTATTGAAAATTACAGAGATTAATATGGCGAGAAGGTCCACGGTATGTTGCTGTCCCCAACACGCGGAACGAGGCGGTTCCCTGCATTTACGAATATAGGTATATAGGTTGTAGGGAAAGTTTTCGCGGTTTTTGATACATCATGTTTTATGGACTTTTTAGAAAAAGAAAAGCACATTGAGAAATGAATAAATAACCATCATGTACTACCAATCTTTGCCTATTTTTGGGAACCGTTTCGATGCCCTCGGCTTAGAATTTAATTGGCATTGGCTCGAAAAAGTTGCTCAACCAGCAATCCAAGTCATCTTCATCATCGCACGCTTTCTCTTGCAAGGCGTTGGACAGAGTCAAGAGGAGTTGATAATCTCTTGCCCAAGAACAGGCCTGTACCGTGCTGAAGTCAGCACTTCCCATTCAAAGTCGAGTAGCTTCTGGCGGGCCACTCTTATAAAGGGTGGACGAGCAGGGTCGCGCAGTAATTGGATCGTGCCGTAATTCGGGCCCTTTCCTGCGATTTTTGCAGCCACTCTATGCAGCCGCTGACAGTACAGGTCTACAGTGAGCGCAATGTAGCGTGGCAGTACCTAGCAGTGTATGATGCCTTTACAGTCGCACAATGTACTTATCATAACCTACAGAGGGTGAAGACCTGCCTTTGGCTGCGGCTCATGCTGCTCATCCTTGCCAAACCAAGGTGGAGTGCGTATATTGTTGACGTACAGACACTAGTTCTCATCTACTGTGAATACGGGCTTCATGCAGTTTTTTATGCGTTTGTGCGAGGGCAATCCAGTAGCCACCTCGACACGTCGCGGAAGATCGATTTCCGTCAAATCATCATCACACACTGTAATAACTTTTGTACCTTACCTAACTGACGCAGGTGATCGACAATGGTGGTAAAGTGAACAACTAAGACTTGCCTCCTTCCACACATGGTTTGCCGTGGATCTGTACCTACCAGGTGCCGCAATCGACAATTGTCTACTGCGGATTCGCGTCCCGACTATGAGAAAACATTGGGGCTGAAGTCGCCAGCACGAAAGCGTCTGGACCAATCTTGCGTAGGGCGTTTGACCAGTGCACCGTGTCCAAATGCAGCGTTAATACGGCGTCCGGAAACGGTTGCTGATTCACCAGATTTCAAGCCGTATGCTAGAAGGCCGAAAAGTACTGTTTTGAAAAATCTATCTTCCTGGCAGGGGTTGTGCAGGAGTTTATAGTGAACAACACTAATAAACTTGCACATACCTAACCTCCTTATATATGCAGAAGATAGGTCACTGAAAGGCAACGTGGGGTTGTAAAAAGCACAGTTTTGAAAACCGCGAGAACTTTCCCTACAACCTAATATAAAGTGCCATGGAACTTTTCGAGGAACGTTACACATCGTTTGGAATGGTGGCTCGGTGGTCTGATAGAAAGATACCGAAGTACATATTTGTATCGGACACTAACGGCATACACGGCTTCGCTCGAGAGTTTCACTAACCCGGGATTTCACGCTCGTGCTGGTAATTAAGCACTCATAGACAATGGTAGCCCTGATGCGCAGACTGTGAGACGGCTGGCTGATTTTTAGGGACTCAGACACGCTTTCGTTCTGGGACCCTCAACCTATGACACTCAGCAATGGCTGCGATAGTGGTTTCGTCATCGTCTTAAATGGCTGAATGACGTTCCACTGGCGGTCTCGCAGCCTACGGGTGAGACATTGTTTACAGTTTTCGCGCTGTGCATTATACGGAGCAGAATAACAACCCACCAACTCATTCACACAACTCAAAGCTCGTCAATGGGCTTTGGCGGTTGCGGCGCGTTCGTTCGCGTCCGCCACGGTGGCCCGCCGGCTGCGACGCGTTCGTTCGCGTCCGCCACGGTGGGCCGGCGCCTGTTCGTTCGCGTTCGCCACGGTGGCCCGGCTGTTGCAGCGCGTTCGTCCGCGTCCGCCACCGTAGCCCGGCGCCTGTTCGTTCGCGTTCGCCACGGTGGCCCGGCGGCTGCGGCGCGTTCGTTCGCGTCCGCCACGGTAGCCGGGCGCCTGTTCGTTCGCGTTCGCCACGGTGGCCCGGCGGCTGCGACGCGTTCGTTCGCGTCCGCCACGGTGGCCCGGCGCCTGTTCGTTCTCGTCCGCCACGGTGGCGCGGCGCCTGTTCGTTCGCGTCCGCCACGGTGGCCCGGCGCCTGTTCGTTCGCGTTCGCCACGGTGGCCCGGCGGCTGTTCGTTCGCGTCCGCCACGGTGGCCCGGCGCCTGTTCGTTCTCGTCCGCCACGGTGGCCCGGCGGCTGCGGCGCGTTCGTCCGCGTCCGCCACGGTGGCCCGCCAACTGCGCACAGTGTGCAATTTCGCAAATCTAGCCGCTCAAAATGTAATTTCCGACTTGTCCTGAAAAGTCAATGTAACTGCGCCTAGGTATTCCTTAACCATCCCTGCACATCACAGGATTGGTTTCCCGACATGTGACCACTTGATATTGTCAGCACGATAACGGAAAGTTAAAGCTTCTACAACAGCTCATGCGGGCTAATCAGATCAAAAATTTCGTCTCATTATTCCGTGGCGCCTCAACCGTGAGCGGTGATATTTCAAAGGTGAACAAGAAATGCCTCAAACACATCAAGGTGCGCCCTTTTAGATATGACTACTTTTAGCTTTAGTCAATCTACTTGCAACAGGTAAAAAGGCATGAGAAAAGGACCAAAAATTGAGTTTGGGACGGCCGACAGTTTTTTATTTGCGTCAAAATTCAAAAAGAGTACCGCATGTCTCCGCTACAAAAATATGCGCATTACATAGCATTTTTCTTTCTCTTCACGAGCATTATAGTTATTTTTGCAACCACTTGCGAATCTCTCTACAACATTCATTTCAAGAGACGGAACCCAAGATCCTCAGAAGAACACTTTCTGATATATGGTATGGAAGTAGCTCAAGAACAAGGACCGACACTGTGTATAGACAAGTTATTAAGAAACTGGGATTGAAGCGCTCACCCCGCATTGTGTTGAAATCCGTTAGGTGCACAGTAGCTTTGTTTTGCTCCAAAGTTAACAAGCGATGGGAAAGCAGTGGAAGAAGCAAGACACGTTTTTTGGATTCGAACCATTCATGGCTCCAGGAAAAAGTGAATTTTGAGGGAAATGTGGTAGCCGCCGTTCCCAAAAGACTGTCTCATCCAGCGACAAAACCAGGACGTCCCCAAAAGAATTTTGATGAATGCAGCGTCTCAACAAAAAGGAAGAAGGCGAAGGTTTTGCTTCAGGGGGTATGTTGGGTATATATATGGGTACAAGTTGCAACTGCATCACCTGAGCATGCGACAAAGTTTAAGAAAGCAAAGAAAAGGTAAGAAGAAGAAGCAAGTTCACCAAAAATGATGACGGCAGACGCAGCTCTCGCCCTTATGTTACATCTTGGGCTCTCCGCGAATGGCTGCAAGGATCTGCGTGATAATGCAAGGGAGTATGGCTGCAACATTCATCCGCCGTACTACCAAGTGCAAGAGTCCAAGCAGCGTTGCTACCCGTCAGAGGAATCTGTCGTTGTGTCGGATTTTCACGCCGAAATTCGACTCCAGGCTTTATTGGACCACCAGATGACTGTTTGTTCTGTGTCTCTTTGGTACCTTTGCTACTTGTGTTGGAAACAGCAGGAAATACTGTAATCTGAAAAAATCCGAGACCATCGTCCACGAGGTACTGCAGACCTGTCAAGCTGAATTTCACCAAAGAGACGTCAGCGGTGATCAGAGAGGAAGTGGAAATCGTCCAGAATGAGATCGGGGACTTGGCAGAGACGATCGTGAAACTAAACAGTGGACAAAAGGCGGTAGTCAAACACGAACTTCTTCTTACGATGGTAGATGGCAAAGTGTGTAATGCTCTTTCGTGCTATGATTCTTCCCAAAGGTATTATATATGCGGTGCCTGGCCGAAAGAGATGAACGATTTTAGACTGCCCGTTCGACAAGAGAATCCAGCAACCTTGGGTTTCGGCATATCCCCGTTACATGCGTGGATCCGCTCCATGGAATGTATTCTGCATATTGCCTATAGGATTGATGTGAAGAAATGGGCAATAAGGAGCGTCGAAGATACGTTCCGAGAGGAGATCGGCTTGCGCATCGACATTCCAAGGAAGACATCAGGGAACTCCAACGATGGGAACACGGCGCGAAGATTTTTCAGAGACGCCAGCACCACTGCAAGAATAACCGGCATTGATGAAGTACTGATACATAGTTTTGGAATTATCCTCGAGGCATTGTCTTGTGGATATAGCATATCAAAAGATGCCTCCGGTGAATACGTCACAAGAACGAGAGAAAGGTACAGAGAACTGTATCCGTGGTTTTTTATGCCCGTCACTGTTCACAAGATCCTAGTGCACGGTGTAAGTATAATTGAATCCTGCATACTACCTATTGGGCAACTATCCGAAGAGGCCCACGAGGCGCGGAACAAGGAGAATAGAGACTTCAAAGAATACTTTTCCAAAAAAAACTTAAGACAGAATGGGAATATTGACCTTCTCCATCGCTTGTTAATATCTTCTGATCCATATATAACTTCCCTAAGCAAGCCTCGTTCCCAAAAATCGCTCAGCATCTCATCGGAAGTCCTAGGTCTTTTATGTGAGCCCAACTTATGAATCTCTCTCTTTAGTTTTCTTCTGAGGTTTCTATAGATCAAAAGTAGTAGAAGGAATACATGAGCAATTGTTTTGATTGATTTGTTTCTTATTATATGAATTAATAAAAAGATAGGTGCGAGTGAATCGTGTTTGTTCCTGCATTTCTTTGAAGACTAGTTTAAAAGTTATGAAAAATATTGGAAAACAACATCTACGTGTTTGATGTGCAGTGCATGAAGAAAGTGAAGTTCGTAGAGTATATGCACTTAGTTTTGTTGAAAAATCTCAAGCGGCTTTCGAGAAAATAATTTTAAGCGGCTAGATGTGCGAAATTGCACACTGTGCTGCGGCGCGTTCGTTCGCGTCCGCCACGGTGGCCCGGCGCCTGTTCGTTCGCGTTCGCCAAGGTGGCCCGGCGGATGCGGCGCGTTCGTCCGCGTCCGCCACGGTAGCCCGGCGCCTGTTCGTTCGCGTTCGCCACGGTGGCCCGGCGGCTGCGGCGCGTTCGTCCGCGTCCGCCACGGTGGCCCGGCGCCTGTTCGTTCTCGTCCGCCACGGTGGCCCGGCGGCTGCGGCGCGTTCGTCCGCGTCCGCCACGGTGGCCCGCCAACTGCGGCGCGTTCGTTCGCGTCCGCCACGGTGGCCCGGCGCCTGTTCGTTCGCGTTCGCCAAGGTGGCCCGGCGGATGCGGCGCGTTCGTCCGCGTCCGCCACGGTAGCCCGGCGCCTGTTCGTTC
>JARK01001355.1:0-18192 GCA_000688135.1 Ancylostoma ceylanicum | reverse complement strand
GGCTACGGGTCCTCCTTGGCCAAGAGGTGGCGTAATCGACAGAGTACGGGTCCGCCTTGGCAAAGCAGTGGTGAAAACTCAAAGATGCCGGTCCGCCTTGGCCAAGTAGTGGTGGAAAGGCAGGACGCTGGTCCGCGTTGGCCAACCAGTGAAGAAAACTTAAGGATACGGGTCCACCTTGGAAAAGCAGTGAGGACAACGCGTGGTCCCCCGATGAAGGATAGGTCCGTTGTAGTTGGACAGTGAGAAAAACGCCACGCTACGGGTTTGATTGTGGAAAATGGGGTATTCTATTGTGGCGAAAGGGTCATGCGGCGGGTCTTAGTATTAGTCTTACGTAGCCAGTCCGATGTTTCCTGAAAGTAGCTCCAGCGCTGATTTGTGCTCATTTTCACATGATCGTATTTTGCTGCAACCTCTCGTCCTCGTTCTCATTTATGTCTCAATCGACAACCACTACTTCCTCTGGTGTAGTTGAGGGACTATTCATTTGAAGGACTTTCCCGAGCAGAGCTGGGAGTGACTGGCCATGGCAGGTTCGTATGCATGTGAGAAGTGCACCGACAAAAAACAGACGGCTGGAAATATTAATGCATCGGGAAGTAAATTTACATGTTGATTTGTTTTGCTCTTTTTGTTAGTCTTTTTGAGAACTTCTTTAGTTAAAACTTCTGCTCGAACCTCGAGTGGCTGCCCCACACCACTTTCTAGCGTCCCGAAGGGGCGCTAGTAAAAATAACATATAATATATAATATAAAACCGATCAATAGTTCCCTGCGTAAAATAGCCTTTAACCTCCGCCCGCCCTTCCTGGACCTGCATGCAAAATTTGGTCCGGATCGGTTCACTCTCCGCAATTTCTATTCGGAACATACATACATACAAACGCACACACAAACAAACGTTCACTTTTATATATACAGACAAGAAAGAGCGCGACCTGTTTACTTTTTTTGTAAACTCAGCGTGATTTTCACGAACAAAAAATCTGCAGAGCATACGTCATGTGCTAATGCTGGCTTTTAAAGAAAATCAGGAAGAATTCAGGGAAATCGTCGTGCTCGTGTTCTCGCGGCCGCCACAAGCAAGAGAGTTTAATAACGCATACGGTAGCGGAGAGAACCAGTACCTTGCAATACGCAAATTTATTTATTTATCTATTTATTTTATGCACTACGCAGGTGCGCCAGAAAAAAGACAGAGACTGGAAGGCCAACATAGAAAAGGAAACTGCTGAAAACATATATGTGACTAGGTGTGTACACACACTTAGGTTGGTGAGAGTGCTGATAAACTTTTTGTTGATGCATCTGGAGCATATTAGGCAGATTCGGATTCTGAACATCACATAACTGGCTCAATAAGCATTTTGAGACGATGATATGTGACCTGTCGGAAACCATATATTTCGGGCTTTTTTCCTTTTCACATACAGTAATGAACCTGGACACAAAGGCATTGTCTTGTTGCTTGGAACATTAGTCATTTGATAATGTACCGCTGTTTACGACCTGCGTATAGATGGTGCTTTATAAACCTGGTTTCCCCCCGTAACCAGGCAGTTTCTTCGAGAGCTGTCTATTATCTTTTCACACAGTCGCTCACTATGTTTGATAATTTTTGATTACAGTGCGCATCTCAGAATGAAAACAGCTTGTATTAATGTTGCTTGGCTGATAGCGATACTTGGATGGAATCAGGTAGGAGAACATCCATTTCCACGGATATGGCGAGCAGCGGGACAAAACATCAAATACTGTTCTGTGTAACTCTCGAATTATATTGATGTAGTGCAAGTACTTGGGCAAATGTTCTCATTTTCTGATTCGGGATCAAGACGCATAATTACTTGTTATGAAAAAGCAGCAGTTTTGTAATGTGTATGTTTTCCCGGAGGTACGATAAAGACAGCTCGATAATTAGGTGTTTATCCGTATTTTCAGTTTACACCAGCTTCAGCGTGTTCCTTTGTGAAGATCAATGGTAAATTCAAGG
Organism: Ancylostoma ceylanicum; assembly: GCA_000688135.1. Classification (NCBI taxonomy): domain Eukaryota; kingdom Metazoa; phylum Nematoda; class Chromadorea; order Rhabditida; family Ancylostomatidae; genus Ancylostoma; species Ancylostoma ceylanicum. The sequence continues at coordinate 16,196 of JARK01001355.1, read as the reverse complement.
CCACTGTGAGTAACCGCCTTAAATCAGGAGGAATAGAGGAAGACTGCCTTCGAAAGTGCTATGAAGACACAGAATGCAAATTCGTGCAATTCCAGCCTAATGGCGTGGACAACTCGCAGGTATGTTGTATCTATCGTATCTTCTATCGTAGATCGAATGCAATCCGAAGAGGTGAATTTTAGCTCAGAGGATGTTCCATTTCTAAATGTGGAGTTTGAAGAACAGTGAGACGTTTATTGATAGAATAGCTTGAGCGGTTGACCAAGATTGTTATTTAGCTTTATTCGCTTTATTCTGGCTAACGTTTCGGCGTCGTCGCCTTCGTCAGACCCTGGAAAGCCGTCGTCGCCTTCGTTAGAGCCTTTCCAAGCTCTGACAAAGGCGACGACGCCGAAACGTTAGCCAGAATAAAGCTAAATAACAATCTTGGTCAACCGCTCAAGCTATTCTATCAATAAACGTTCCACCAAGCCGAGATTCAAAGATGGTCGAACATGGGATCTCATCAGAAGTGAGAAGTTTATTCGCCAGGTTTTGCTCTAGATGTCAAGAAAAACCACTAACGAGAGAAGGGTACCAGATGTCCGTGGAATCTCAAAATGGGGTACTCCTTGTAGTGTGAAGTTGCGCTCAATGCCGCTGCAGAAACAGTTACGACGTTGTAAGTGCAGTATAAATGTGCAGTTTCTATTTTCATCTACCGAAACCGTAAAAAAAATGAAGTTGCTGTGCAAAATGGATGCAGAATTTGTTATCAGCAGTTCAAATAACCCTATATGCAGAATATCATGAGAGAATATGTTCATCTGCACCCGATTTGCCTAAGTCGGATCATTCATGAAGGTCTCATTGATCGCGTAGGTCAGCTGAGTGGTGATGTAGTGGTAAGTGTCTCGCTCTTCAAGGAAGCAGTCCCTGGTTCAATCCCAGCACCAGTTCAGCTTTTTGCATTTCTATTCCACGTGCTATTTCCTTTGAGAATCTATTCTATGCTATTTTATAACATTTTTCACTTGCAATCCCATGATCTGAAAGTGCTTCGAAGAAATCTCATTACCTCGTCTTTGTTAGCAGTGCAACTGCTAATGGTAGGTGCATGCTGCTTACGTGGCCCTTTTTTCAAGGATTTTTTTACGCTGAGACTCTCCGTAGTGGGGTTATCTGAGGTGCTAAACACGAATATCGTACCCACTTTGAACCGCAATCCCATTTTTCTAGGGTTACAGTTGAAACACTGTGGCGAACCGAAATAAATTGTGCATTTCGGTATCCAAATGGTAGTGCCACTCAAAGTTATGTTGACATTTGTGATCAGCGCCTAAAATAACCCTTCTCTGCAAAATTTGGAAGGATTCTGCGAGGTGTCTAAACTTGCCTATGCCCACATATGTATATCTCCCTTGATACGACAGGTACGAGTGCTTCCATCTTTGGCAAATCGGCGTAAACGAGTTCGGTGAAATTTTGCATATGAGGTTATTTGGACTGCTCATCACAGATTCTGCATCCATTTTGCATGGCAACGCTGTTTCCGTGTGGTTACGGTGGATGGTTGTAGAAAGTCCATGTATGTATACACTGCACATGCAAGGTCACAACTTTTCCTGCAATGGCATTGAGCAGAAATGGAGAACATATTACAGATCAGCATTCCCAACTTCACATTACTAGGCATATCTCATTTCGAAATGCCACGGACATCTGGTATCCTGTAAGAATGGTAAATTTCAGCGACATATTAGTTCAACTGATTCAGTTCGTGAAAAAAAAAAACATCGAAGGGCTCAGAACGAGGTGACCCCTCGAACTGAGGACGCGTGCCCCCCTCTGAGCAAACTCCACCAAAACGGTAACCGAGATGCTAGAATAAGAGGTAATTTCACTTATACAGCCCCTGCAAGCCGTGCTGTTTCATGTTGTTCCTGAAAACAGTGCTTCTATTGCAACTGATAAACCGCACGAACTAATTGTCCAACCATATAGTATTGCCGCGAATAATCCGTCTTAAACGACTGTCGCCAGCAGCGTCCATTGAGGACCAGCATAAATCAAGTGGTCGCGGAAAAAAGGAAGCTGTTGTAACTTCCTGCATCGAGTTGCCTTCCGTCACGAACAATGACGAAACTTATGAGAGCGCAACCCAAGTGGCAGGTGGACTGTTTGAGCTCGGCACGACTAAATTAGATTCCCACAGGTAGGCAAGCGGAGAAGATGCGCGAAAGCAACTGTACCACGTATCGTTCGATGATAGAACGCATAACACCTAGCAGCAATAATCAGAAGAGAAGAGAGCCACTGAACACACATAACAAGTACGGAGACTTCAGCATGAAGGCAGACGCCAGAAATAGTGGTGAACGCCTCATTTACCTTCTGGCGAGGTCTTGTCTCCCTTCGAGGACGTCGAAAAGTTCGGCAACGTCAACAACGAACACGGTTTGCTCCCGCTTGTTACCAAGACGGTGACGAAGCAATGAATCTTTTTCAAGAAAAAGGTTTAACAAGAGTTCAGCCAACCATCCATACAACATGTCCCGCCCAACTACGCTCCTAACAAGTCGGTCACGATCGACGAAACTAAGGCTGCGCCAAAGCGGATGAAGCCAGAGAAAAACGAAAAAAGCGAGAAAACAGGTATGAAGGACGAGATCAATACTAGTTAGTTTGGCCATTCTTTCTTAACCGCGTGCGTTAGTTTTGAATCCAGCCTGGGTCAGTGGTAGCCGTTATTCCAGCTGAACAGCTGGAATTGCAGCGTTCTTTCCGCCTTACCAAATGAGGTTGTCCAAGTGGTTGATCCTGGAACCTCTTGTCTCCGAATTTGTGAAGAAAGTGGTCTGGGAGTTTCAAATATTTCTTCACAATTTCCTAAATTCCGTTGGTGACTATTCTCGTCCTGATGCCGCCATGGAGCTTCACAAAAGCTTGTAATAGTAGACGAGGTAAATGTTGTGGAACACTTGGAAGCAATACTCTCACTGCTGTCCTTAAACAGTACAAGAAATTTACAGAAGCATCCCATGAGATACGTTACTTCTTACTTCGATTTTTTGAACAAAACATGCTTTCAAAAAATCCTGGACAGAACTTTGTCGCCAGCCTTATGCGACTCCCATCACCTACAAACCCACACCACTTAGAGGCAGCGCCCAAGGAAGAATTTGACCTCGAGATTCGGGCACATTTAAATTTAGTCGCGTGTGCTGATCATGGCTACACAGTTGGAAGCAGTCTAAACCTTCGAAATCCCTCTTTTCTGAAACCTCTAAGTTCATCGCTTTTTAACAGGGTGGCCGAGTCGCTCGACCTATTCGTTGTGGACCAATCGGAAAAAGTCGATACCGCCGCGTTTTCAGCCAGCTATTTTATCGCGAAATCGGTTTTCGACACTATTTTGCAGTTAGACCGGTTGCGCACCACAAATATCACCGAGGGTTGTGTCATGGAATCCTTTGACGTCAACGCGCTGTACATGAATGTTTCAAGTGATTCTGCGGTGCACGCAATTCTTGAGCTGCTTTCTGAACACACCCGGACCATTAACCTTCATGGTTTCTCAATTTCTCAACTTATTTTACTGTTGAAAGCATGTCTCGACTTTAATGTTTTCTGGTGATACGGTAGATATTTTTCCCAAATCAGAGGTTTGGCTAGGGGCAGAGACTGGCTCCTACCAGCCTTATCATGTCGTCCACTGCTCTACTGTCGTTACATCGACGATTGCTTCGTCATCTGTGCTACTCAGGCAGAGATGGACAAATGCTTTGAATTGATGAACGAACAGTATGAACACAATAAGCCCACCGAAGAGAAACCAACCAGAGGCCGGCTTTGCTTCTTGAACGTTCAGGTTGGGGTTGTTAAAGGTGTTTACAGGACGAAATGGTACCGCAGGCCCAGCAGCAAAAACATATTAGTTCATTTCCTCTCTGCCAACCCCACTCATATGAAAAGAGCTGTCGTTACGAACATGTTTCGCACAGCGACAAAAGTTTGTAGAGGTCGTGCAGAGAAGGAGGAACCGCTCGAATTAGCTCGGCAGATTGCGTTGTCTAATGGGTATGAAGGCTATTCCTCGACCTCAAAGCGACGCAGAGAATAGTTACCCAGAAAGCGTGATCCTACCACCGCCGAAAAGATACCCTTCTGTTTGCCGTTCATCTCCAATAAAGTAAGCACCGCCATCCGGCAATGTCTGAGGAGAACCGCTTCGAACAACATTGTCTCAGTGGTAGAAATACCACCGAGCAATCTGAAGCGCCAACTAGTCAGAAACAGGATGTACGGTCGCTTCTGCATCACGCCTAATTGCGTCGTCTGTCCCACAGGCAGACCAGGCGACTGCATGTGTTCAGGAGTGATCTACCTGATTTCTTGCATTAGCTGTTGCGAAGAATATATTGGCGAGACAGCAAGACCGTTGTGCGCACGCATTAGGGAGCATTTGTACGGCAAACAAAGACCACGCGAGAGCACTCCTCTCGGTAACCACAGAAGGGTGAAACACAATGGAGCCACTTTTGAAGTTATTGCAAAAATCTTAGCGCAAGAACCCCAAACATCAGCTCGCAAAACTTTGGAGGCTCTGTGGATCTAAGCGAAAAACCCGAAAATGAACCGCAATGAAGAACGCCTCTCAATTACGCGAGAGCTCGCTCCGTATCTTGATCTTCTCTTCTGACCCAAAGAGAGCGGTCAAGTCATTTGCTTGAGTGGACAGTTAGCGGTGGTATTGTTTTAACATCACTGCTGTCACATTAAAAAGGTTAGCCTACGCCGCCAACTCTTCGAGCGCTGCTTCTTCTTTTGAGTTTTCTCACTTGGCATCGGGGTTCCTTTCGCTAGTCCTTCCATTCCACTTCGTCCTCTCGTGCGCCTGGTCGGGATGAGTTCTTGTTTATCCTAGTTCATAGTGCAGAATGTTCACTCAAAATGTCCACTCGTTGTTTTGGAGCCTTTGGCATCCTGTCTAGTCCGTCCAGGTAGAAATGAATTCTGGAGACTTCATCACTGTAGGCCTCGGCCGAGACGAGTGTGACGGAGTTTTGTTATCTCAACAATGCCGAATCGCTGCGGTACATGCCCCAATTGCAAATGCGATCAAATTGTGTGATGCCAACCAGCCAATGCAGCATTTTCCTCCCCAGGACGTTAAGCCTATAACTCATTTCTTTGGACTCAATTGAGCTCAAGTGACATAATTTAATAATCCAGCCACTCGGTCACTCTAGGTTTTTTGAAATTATTTCAAAACCAAAAACACCAAGTCACTTTAATCAAGGTCTGTTGGTAATAAATATGCGGATGCCGAAATAATCTGTTGGAGGACATCGTTTTGGTCTTTTAGGTTGACTGCTACCACTTCAAGGAAGGAACTACTGACTACTGGCACTCGGCTGTACAAGATGGATCGTTGACGTACGAGCTTCGAAGAGATGAATCGTTGTTGAACTGCGAACGCAAAGTGACGATAAACCTCTCTGGGTATTCACTTCACATTCCTCCCTAAAGAAGCTCTTGAGGTTTCATGCTCTGAAGGGGGTGGGGGTGGTGACGGGAGAGCACAAAATATAAATATAAATATTACTTGTACCTATGCTTCAGTGGCAAAGGCAGAAAATGGGCGGGAGCGGGAAATAATTCGAGAAAAAGCTAAGATTCCGTCGGCATCAGGGGCGAAGAAGACTCGAGAATGCAGTCATGAAAATTCATTTTCCATTAAAGGCAGTGTGTCAGCTCGTCACAACCCCCCTCATCTAAACATATTTGGGCTGCTGAGCACACAGATGTACTTTAAATTTTAAAAAACCCCAAAAAATACAGGTTTTCTTAGCCGAGAATTTCAAAATGTTGTACGAGAGGCTTCATTCCGCAGTGGAAGCTTACTGAGGGTACGGCATTGTTTTCCAACACGGAGATACTTGTTCTGTTTATAATAGCTGCTGCTGAGAAGTTCATTTCAATGAACATTTTCTCGCCGCTTCCTCCTTGTTTGCAGGGAAACTCGTCCATGTCAAGATTACACTTTGCCTCAAAAGTAGGGGTTTTTGACCGTTTTTTCGAATTTCAAGTATATCATTGGAACCAGCGCGTTGAGAAGAATTGGATTCCGTTGACATCTCGATACCCAAAATGACCTGACACACTGCCTTTAAAGTAATTGAAGGTAAATATGTTAGTGCTAACACGTAACTACCTAAAAATGATAATAAAGATAAGGAACCAAAAATAAGCTAATAATAATACACACAATATTAGCTATTGTGTGCGTTCGTCATGGACCGTGTTATGGGTGGTGCCGCATCAAGAAGCTCATCTAAATAAGTTTTCCCTATTGCCGCGGCATCTGTTCTGTCCATTTGGCTATACGTTTAAGTGATCCAATTCGGTATTGTATGGTGACTTCTAGCCTTCTCATGATGCTTGTTGTGCTGGCGCACCTCACTGGTGTATGAATAAATAAATAAATAAATAAATAAATAAATAAATAAATAAATAAATAAATAAATAAATAAATAATAATTGTGGCCGAAGGCTTTGCTATCACTCCACACAAACTGCAGACTTCCTGTCACATATGGGGGAAGAATCAGGTTAGGTGCGTTCCTTGCAAATGACACTGATTTCCTTTGTGTAGAACTTAGGCGACACAGGAACGCTTTTTGCACGGGATTAATATTTTTCTTAATTTAATTGGCCCAAAAATGACATGGCTCATGGGTCCAAGCTAAAGAGCTGCGAGGCGGCGCTATCGCACGGAACTCTTCCTTTTTTCCAGTTCAGCTGACCCAGCAGTGACTTGACCCGAACATGATATCAATGTTTCTCTGAGTTTACTTGGCCCAAAGTAAGGTGGCACACAGCCACCTCCAAGGCAAATTTACGAGTAATCCCTGAGGACTGTAACTCCTTTTTTATTCAGAAATGGCTATGGACCTAGTTTTTTTTTCTCACTTCTGGCTGCCCATTTCTGTGTTCCCACTGCATGCCATCCACAATTTAGAACCCTAGATTTTTTTTCGCACGAGATAAAGTACCGAAATTGCTTCTACTGTTTGAGTTGCCTAGGCCGACAGCTGTTCTTTTGAAACTTGAAATTCCTTGTTACATGAGCAGGTGAAGTCTTAGAGAGTGCGTCACAATTTCCAGGAATGCTCCGGGGAGTACGACTCCGACACACGACAATCACGGAACACAGGAAGTCTCGGTCGCGAGTACGCAAGGTAAAGATAGCTGACTGGTCAAAGCTAGTGAGATGAAATCAGAAGTTTTCGTTCGAAATCATCACATTTGTAGGCAGATAACAATTTTGCTGACAGTCTAATAATGGGCGACGCATGAATGCTGCACCCCACTAAGAAAATGCACTAAACAAGAAAAGAAATAACATTTTCCAACGACCGTTTCATACGAACATCAAGCACACCTAAGCATACGAAAAAAACTTCAGGGCTAGGATTCATGAACGCAAAACCAAGCTAGACCAGGTTGACAAACTAGGCGTCCTGCACCTCTCAGCATCACGTAGTCTATGGGGTAATCAATCACGCTAGCCATCATTGGTTTGCGTGGTTAGCGTTCCATGAATCCCAGCCCAGGTTTGCTCAACGACTTCTCTTTTGGCGCCGACCACGGCCCCCACAAATGCTGGAGGTATCGTTCCACTTCTGCCTGTCCGCGACATTACTCTAGGGACTGTTTTCACCTATGCTAACGACTAGACAATTAATCATTCAATCAATACTCAATACTCAGATATACAGGAAGAAATCAGGAGAAGCTAAAGAAAGTGCAGCCACTTCTTTTTTTTTGGAATTTCGGCGCCAAGGAGAACTTCACTTATATTCGTGAAAATAGGGGTGGATATCAACAAGGATGGGTATTAAGACATTCTAAAAAGGCTACATTTATGAAATGCCAACCACTACGAAAGCGGCTACTATAATAGATCCTTCTGGTGGATGGAGCCGCTACCTGTCAGAATTAAGAACATCAAGGATTAACGCCTTGCCGACGTGCGCGGCTCCCTTTTTGTCTCCAGGCCAATAAATTCTCCAGATTCGAGCGTCTCCTACTTGTTGACGCTTGTGTAGGCCTGTAAAGATGTAAGTGCTTCGAATCTATGCACATATGAGGAATTCACTGTAGTGAGCCTGAAAAATCCCACAAGATCACGATCTGCTCACAATAGTGCAATACCTCGAGAGTTTATGGTCCGTGAACCGACCCAGAAAAGAAGGGGATATCGAGTAAACCTAATTTTTTGTTTTAACGAATGACAGCGAACTGTTCTTGAAAAGGTTGTTGGTGGTTTTATAAGCTTTCTGCGCTTATTTTTCACCAGTCTGGCCGTCCGGCTGACGCCGGACTTCCAGACTTCTACTAATGCTGGCTTCGCTCGCATACTTCACACTATACTTGCACATTTTCCGAAAAATTTCGAATATTCGAATAATCGAATATATTCAAAAATGACTTTTTTCGAATATTCGAATTTCGAATATATTCGAAAAGCGGAAATTTCGAATATTCGAATTTTTGAATATATTGGAAAAAGGAAAATTTCGAACATTCGAATTTTCGAATAATCATTGGAATAAATTATTCGAATAAATCATTCGAATGAAGGCCTTAGAATGAGACTGTCTATGGACTCAAAATTCATAGTGTTGTAGAACACTATAGCTTCTTCAAATTTATTGTCGTTAAAGAATCTGCAAGAAAAAGGTGGTCAATAAATCAGTAAAAAAGTAAGCTTCAGGTAATCCGTACGAATTAATTCATAGAGGGAGATCATAATTGACTTGAGTAAACCCGGACAAATCAAGTGAAAAAGTCAGTCAGAACACCGTAGGAGACATCGGCACAAAAAAAAGTAAAGTAGATCGATCGATCCACAATGTTATCATGACTTATAATAACTGTGTGAGTGTCTGTGTGCCACGAAATTCATCACGGACCCTTCTTCCCCCACTTTGGCCGCCGGCGTACCTTTATCGCAAAGGTAGACCCGTCTCGCGGCGTTCTTGGACGCCAGAGCAGTCGTTTTCCATCGGTGCACCCGTTGCACACCACCCGACCTTCTCCTTTATCTCCTCCCTATCCCATTCCACCGCACCACACCGGTTCCTAGCCTTTTATATGATCTCACAATCACCATCACTGACCAATCGTAGAATTTCGTGACACACAGATAGTGAGACACACACTCATACACACACACTTACAGACAGACTAAGCCCGTTATTATAAGTCATGATTACCACAACAGCCAGCTGAACATACTGGGTGCGCCCTAAGTTCTTGCACACCATACTTAGTAACACCACAGCGGTTGAATTCAACATAATGGCATGACCTCTATAGTGAAAATGAGTCAACTCAATAGCAACCCAAATCACCTATCAGAACAGGAATATGTCGCCATTTGCTTCCGTAGTAACTCAAACTTGAGAGAAAAGTGAGCTGCTCGCGGCACGGTTTGGAGCGCGGTCACACTGTCTCTTAGAACGGAAGCCACTACTCAGAGCAAATCAAATCGTTTCTCACCAAAACTTCGGAGTAAACGGACGAGACATCAAGGAATTCACCGGATGTACTGGGATCCCATCTCCCCTTTCTTTCAGAATTCTCAGAAATTTTTTTAAGAAAAGGGCGTGTATGAGCAATTTTTTCAGTTTTTTATGAACCACAACATCAAAATTACTCTGGATTTCACTCGCAGAGTATTTTTGGAGAGAAGACACTTTGCTGCTTCCAATTCAAGTTGAATAGTGCAAAGGTGACGCTTCTGTGAAGCTTAGAATCTGCTCTGTGCAATATGCGCCTCCTGGAATGCTGCACGACCGAAATCCTGTGCTCAGAACGAACTCCTCTATAAGGCCAATCCGATATTGGTGGAGAGCCGTACTCAACTATGTTTTAGAGCGAATCAAGTGCTATATCACACATAAGTTTGGACTCGTAGCATAGAGCTGAGGTAAAGCTTCGAGAGGTTTTATACCAGATACACCAGCGCTCCACGAGGTGCTCGCTACTCTCTCAACTTTGAGTTATTACAAAAGCAGATGGAGATATATCCCTGATCTGATAGGTGTTTTAAGTTGCTATTGAGTTGGCTCAGTACCGCCATGGAGGTCATAGCATTACGTTGAATTCAGCGGCTGTGGCGTACTAAATATTGTGTGCAAGAACTTATGGCGCACCCTGTAAATCATTCCAATTGACCATTTGCACTGAACCGGTTACATCAAAATATTCATAGCCCCTAGGGCCGACCAAAAAGCAACATTTTGCGGAGATAGGAGAAAGCTACCCCCCACGAATTTGAGGGATTTTCAGGAGTTCGCAGTTTTCGTTCGCTAACATGGGAGGATTTAGTCTTGTAAGGCCCAAAAGGTTTTCAGGATTTTGTTTACATAAACTGTAAAGTAAACGGGCGAAGCGAGCGTTAGCCGGACGACCAGACTGGCAAAACCATAAAACATCGAAACAAGAAGTAACTGTAGCAATCAATAACACGATGACATCGCTCTCGGTAATGGATGACTAAAAGACATGGCGGCATTGCTAGCCTCGAAAGAAATCGCCGCGGGACCGCTCGTGTGCATACAGGGCATCTTCACTCGGGCGGGAAGTTCAAAACTGAGCCAGCTAACGAGGCACACGTCTCTGAACCATTTCATGTAACTAGAATGTTGAATATTCGAATGATTTCATTCGAATAACGGGGACTTCGAATATTCGAATAATCGAATATATTCGAAAATTGATTCCTTCGAATATTCGAATTTCGAATATATTCGAAAAAGAGAAATTTCGAATATTCGAATTTTCGAATGATTCGATTCGAATGATTTCATTCGAATGACCGAATAATCATTCGATTCGGTTGCAAGTATACTTCACACTGAATGTAAAGAAAACCCTGAAAACCTTCCGCGGGATACCCATATCCCCCTCAAATAGTTTCAACGCTCTCCTGAAATTCCCTCAAATCCGCCAGGCCTTCTCTCATCTCCACAAAATGACGCTCTTTGGTAGGCACAAGGGGCGGTGAGCATTTGGATGTAACCAATTCAGTGCAAATGATCACTTGGAATGATCTTTGTTTAGCTGGCTGTTGTGGTAGCTAAGTGATAAGAGTCTACTGAAGCATGTAAACAGAATAAAGGGGTGGCTCATTCGGACACGAATGGAAAGGACGGACAGTGATGAGCAAGTAGTGCAGCGGCGGAAGAAAAACGTGTAGGAGAGAAATCCGCCATGGATATTCGCGTAGGATTGGACCCGTATGTGGGCATTCCTTCATTTTTCCAAGCGATTCCACACCTCTGAATCCCGGCACACCCTTTCACACCGTGAAATCCACTTCAAAACGTATCCCCACTCTGGCCGCCGGCGTACCCTTATCACAGCGGTGGACTCGGCTCCCCCATTTTTGGACGCCGACACATCCTTATCATAGCAGTGGATCCGGCTCCCCCCACTTTGGGCGCCGGCGTACCCTTATCACAGAGCTGGACCCGGCTTGCCCCACTTTGGGCGCTGGCGTACCCTTATCACAGCGGTGGACCCGATGAGGAACGGTAAACCACTTGGAGATATGATTGGTGTACGACAGCCGCCCTACGGATCCTTCAATCTAGGATGAATGAATTTCGTGACACACAGACACGCACACACACACACTTACACACTTACACACAGAATAAGCCCGTTATTATTGGTCATGATTGATGTATTTATAACTCAGGCACTTTTAGAGGACCGCCCGCGCACTCATCTTAATCTTAAGGGCAATTTATACTGGATGCGTGCGACTGACGCGCGTGCGACTATATGATGAAGAATAGGGGCTAGTCGCATCGCAGTCGCATAGCAGTCGCACGCGCCTGCGGCCTCGCGACGGTCGCGCTTTCTTTTTATTGAGAATTTCATGCCGCGTTGACCGGTCTTCATAGAAAATCTTTCGCAAATGGATGCGTGCGCCTAATAGTCGCACGCAAGTCGCACGTAGTATAAATTGTCCTTTAGAGGACCAGCCGCGTAACCTTTATTATCTTAGCGGACCAGCCGCGGACCCATCCTTATCCTAGCGGACCAGCCGCGTTACCTAAATTGTGGGCGAAGCAGCTTTGATAAGCATTATCATCCTCACAAAACTTCGCTGGTGTTTCATTCTTTCCGTATGATTCGATGCTGGCAGTGAAACCGTACAAGTTCGTCCAGAACATGATTTCACTTCTTAACATGTGTGGACAGAATTCATATGACGTGAGTCCTTGCTTTTTTGAACTTTAGAGAGAAGTTGCAGAATCTTCAATTCTTGGTGACTTAGGTCTGATGAGAATGCAACTGCTAGAATCTCCATTCCATATTGAGAATCTAGAATCTTTCCTAATCAGACCACAATACCCGGATAACTTGTAAGTTTTTTTCCTGGCTCATTACGTCACTCGAGCAACCTCACAATGAAACAACCTCCTAATTAGAGTTACCAGCCTGATCGTCCGGCTAACGCCGGACTCTCAGGCTTCTTTTTGTGCTCGCTTCGCTCGCGTTATCCTCTTATGACATCTCCCTCACTCCATGCCCGCCATCCCACATTTAACAAAACTCCCGTTTTTCGCACCCTCGAGATTTCTGGCTTCGAGGCATCTTTCCACAGCTGTGAAACAGTCGGGTGACGTCTTTCCACCTTATATGAGACTGTTCGACCCGTTTCTGGGCGTTTCCCCACTTTTCGACGCAGGCGCACCCTTACCACAACGTTGCACCCGTTTCCGGGCGTTTCCCCACTTTTCGATGCCTTATCACTACGTTGGACCCGACTCCTATAGTTCCCCCACTTTTGGACGCTAGCGCACCCTTCTCTCCACGTTCGACCCTTCTCCAAGGAAGTGGACCCTTTGCATAGCGTTATCTCCACTCCCAGACCCCAGCCCAGCCCTACCGCGGCAGTGCTTGCTCGCCCCTCATCCGTGGCCTTCCTCGACCTCCTGGGACCTTCTCTGCGATGTAAAGAGATCTCACCCATCTCTTCCCTTTTATACCGTCTGGGATTATCTCATTGATTCCAACTGTGGTAAACACAACGGTCGGCCATTAAGAGAACTTAACATGTCTGAACATGACTAAAGTGGCCCGAAACACCTGTAAATCATGGCAAAAATCAAAATTTACCACATTTTCGTACATAACTCGATGGGCTGAACACGATGGTGCTGTTAGTTTTTGGCGACGGGGCCTGGTTCTCGTGCACAGACCCACACACATGAAGTGCCAAATAACAAGAAGTAAGATTCTGTATGAGGGATGAAAAAATTTCAATGAAGATACCACACCTAGAGCCGTATGCATATCTCTCCCGGCCATCCCCTATCCCCGACCATCCCCGTCCGGGAAGTATCCCCGGCCGGGGATTGTCGGGGAAACTCGCATGCATATCTCCAGGGATGCCCTTTTGAAGAAATCGCCCACTAATTTGCGTTGGAGCGATGATTTTACGCATTCGTCTTGTCTCATCTCATTCCCGTCCCCGGTGAGGATGCTCGGGGAGAGGTATGCATACGGCTCCTACACATAGAATGGATATAACATGTGTAATATATGGCTCACATGGGAGACCATTAATGTGAGCGTATCTTCCCATATATTTCCTTTCTAAAATCAAAACCTACGTCAGTTGTGAACTGAACGTTTTAGTGACAGACGAAAATGTGAACCGAAGAGAAGGAGGTGTCAACATTCGATGGAAAATAATCCTAACTTTGGACTATTAGGATTTGCTGATGAATTTGCTTGTAGCGAGAATTCGAAGAAGTTAAAGAAGAAAGCCACGAAAAGGGCCCCTTCTATTGTGCATCGATCCAGTATCACGTGAAATTTCGCAAGCAGAGAAACAAAATAAAATAAATTTGAATTACAAATGTGGTGTCACTGTACTGTCTTGCTTTCACAGTAAGAATTTACTGGAGTGGAACGTAGAGATTGCCGAAGCTATCCCGAGCATATCGAAAATGTCCGCGACCAGTCAGATATTGGGTGCTCGGCTGGTCCGCTTTCAATCAGAAGCGGACCGCCCGCGCGCCCAATTTCTTTCCAATTTTCATCCCTTAGAGTATCCCCAGACTTCGCTGGCGATCGTGGCGATCGCCACGACCGCCGGCTGTAGTGGCGATCGCCACGACCGCCGGCGGTCGCCACATAGATAAAGTGAATGAGGAAACCCCAGACGAAAGAGGGATGATAATCAAAGGGGCGTGGCAATCGATAGGCATCCTTCCCATTATCGCCATCACTCACATCGCCACTTCATTGTGGGCACATCCTCGAGAGTACCGGCGATGAGCTCCGTTTGGCAGCGTTCCAGGCGATCCACGTTGCAGTCGATACGTATCATTTCCACGATCCTTATCTCTTCTATCGCCGGTTCATTTCGATTCATTTCGAACTGGCGATCGCCACGACCGCCGGCGAAGTCTGGGGATACTCTTACGTGGGCCGTCAAAGTTAGAATGTTTTGGCGGTCCTCTAAAAGTGCCTGAGAATCTATTTATAATTCTATCTTCCCCATGGAGTCTACTCGAGATTATTTCGGCAGTAGGATACAAATGAGCTGCCAAGAACAGCAGCACACGTGAAATGCCCCGGATAAACTGTTTTTTTAGTTTTTTTTTCACCGGCAATCTACTGAGCCAGAGTCAGTTCTCGACGCGTTGGAGATAACTGATGTTGTTTCACAGAGTAGCACGTTTTCGATAAATACGTACGTTGAACACGAACCACAGTTAGAAAATGCTATTGGTTGGGTTTACGTAGAGCAGTTGATCGGAATTTTTGGAGCATTTCACAAATGCCAACGGAATCAGCGCGTTGAATAGTTTTACAGTCAATGTCCTACCTCTGAAATCATTCTCAAGATTCATACAATGGTAAAGTTTTCGTGAGCGCCGAGAACAATGGCAGGTGTGAAATGTCTTGAAACCCTCGAGAACCCTGATTTCTAAAGGAATATTTCCCACAACTGACCAAGAATTTTGAAATGCTCGGCCGACTGTGGGAAATGATCGGTAACCTACCAAAAGAACAATTCGTACTGGTCAGGCGCATGTATCCATTTGCGGAAGAGCGGTCAACGCGGCATGTACATGAATGAAAACAACGCATGGCAGCCAAGAGACCATGAACACGTGCGTCTGAGCAGCGTCAGAGATGCGACTAATCCCATCCTTTATCATAAATATCCACATGTGTCAAACGCACGCATCTAGTATAAATTGCTCTAAAGATGAACTTTGATCTTGGTGTTGTGTTTCACATGGTAAAATACACTCTCTTTGTGTATACATTGAACATGCACTACACAAACCGCAATCAGTTGGGCTCCGCGGAAAGGTTTATTGGCCATTTTGAAGCATTTCACACTTATCAGTGGAACTAGCGCGTTGTCAGCGGAACTAGCACTAGCGCGACCCATTCAAAATCTGCTAACATCTTGTCAGGATCGAAAATGAGGTGAGATTCCTTGGAAAAACCTTGGAAAACGATTGTTGAAAAGCTCTTACCAGCATTGAGCTGAATATAGGAAAATACAAGGCGTTCCATATTTCTATAAGACACCCCAAACTTACCACCTTCCTCTTATTCACAGACCGCTGAGTTTTTCTATAGTAGCATTGTGGTCAGCCCATAAAATAGCCCTGGTGTTGAGCTCACGGTACCAGCTCTGGTTTTTCAAGAGTTTATTTGCCTACTTTTCTTCTCGCTCAGGTCGCAGCTGTGTCACTCTTTCTGCCAAAAATGGAAAATTAACTGTGAAAAAAATCTGTGTTATTCTGTAAGCCCAGAAAGAGGATACCAGTGCTATTTTGGTGCTGACCACAATGATACTAGAGAAGAAAATCGGAGGTCTGGGGAAAAGTCGGAAGTGGGAGGTTGGGCGAGAGTGTCCTATAATAATGAAAAGCACAGGAACAATTGGTGAAATCGGCGAACTCTAGCTTTTGATGTGCTTGATTTTAATTCTGTAAATATTTTATACCACGGATCTCCCTCATAGAGGGATCACAGCCGGTTAGTCGCGAAGGCTACATGGCGCGTCCCCGGGTGGCGGATAGAGGGTTAATCGCGGACCAAACGCGACCTTGTACCTGCCCTGAGACGCGGGTGGATTCAGGGGATGGACTTCCTGT
>JARK01001354.1:2092872-2134288 GCA_000688135.1 Ancylostoma ceylanicum | reverse complement strand
AGTAGGAGAGAACGAAAAATTGTGGACTACATTTCCGTGCTTATTTTCCTGACGCCTCACCAGTTTTGCATATTTTGACACAGTTCTCTGTCTCTTCTAAATTACCATAGGCGAGCTTCGGCTTTGCTTCGTTACCCCCCTCCCCCTCCCCGGTCGACGCCTGCTGGGGCTGACCACCTTCACTTTTCGACCCCGATTTCCACGGATAACCATCACTTTGGAAGACCCATTTGCAAGACTATTCCACCTATGCGTGGTGCTTCGTCGGTAGGATTTTCAGGTGCCGGGAAGAACTTCACACATGTAATATTCTGTCGGACAGAGTATTATACGGGCAGAATGTTATATACCGCACCATCACCCTCTCTCAGTGTTCGAGGACGCCGTTCGTAAGGTTTTGTTTTTCTTTCATTTTTCCACTAGTTGAAGTTTATTTGAAGACCTGAGGCCTGCGGCTGACCGATCTCGACCGAACGACCCGCATGTCTCCATTTTGCACGGTCTCCCACGCATGCCCCAAATGCCTACAAGGAAGATGCTACCCAGGGCAAGCAGCCTTCCCCTGTGCCAAGAACAAATAAGGTCTACACAAAAACAATAAAACAAGCATTCGGGGCATACATGAGGAAAAAGTGCAAGATGTGAGGCATGCTGAGCCATCCTGTTGATATCAGTCAGCCACAATCCTCAGATCTTTAAATGAACTTCAAATAGTAAAAAATAGAAGAAAAACACTCACCTATGCCAGAAACGTGACGGACGGCGCTTCGAACTTCGAACGAACGCTTCGAACGGACGGCGCTTCGAAGCTTCGAACTCTGGGCGAAGGTGCCGGACACTTAGTACAAGTGACGCTCTTCGCGTCCCGATAGTTTTCTACCTATGGCGCGCAAGGACTATGGCTTGATTTAGGTCACATTCGAAATATATTCATGCAAACGAAAGGAATAATAGTTATGAATGAATTATTTGCTAGCTCACCAGCAGATTCAATGGCGACTACTTCATCGGGTAGGTTATGTGCGGTTTCATTGACGTTATAGTTCTTGTGCAGATGTTCCTTCAAATATGAGAGCTATAGAATATACGTTGCTGATGGAGCAAATGAACTTTAATTACAATATGCAGGGCCCAACTCTCGATCATATCATGGATAGGGTGACCTCAAAACTCCTGCTCATAACCAAGAATCGATAAGAAAGGAGTTTTACGTTATAAATCAGTATCCGAATTTTCTTCATATCCTCGAAAATTCGAATATGCGATTGCCTGAACTCTTCAAATTATTCAACTCCAGGAGGTCCGCCTATTGTAGGGTATCGTCTCGATTGTTCGACGACAAGGCATAGAGGACGTACAACGGGCGTCGATGGCGGTAACCCGCATGCGGCCTCGAAAAGCACGCGTCGCGATAGCGCCGCTCGAGCAGAATTCCTATCCGGGACATCAAATTATGCGGATTTCTTGATAGTCAGTTAGTTTCCTCATTCGTTAACATCGAGTGTGATGAACAACTGCCGAGAAAACCCAGATTCGTCACCGTGGCGAGGATAACATTGTGAGCGGCACGGTGGCGCCGCATGCTTTTCAATGCTTTTCGAAAAGATCGCCGCCATCGACGCCCACTGTACAGGGAACGTCCATCACGATTGCCACTCTCGCGGGCCGCAACATCTACGCGACGCGGGCGGAGCAACACCCAACATCTATAGTGCTCGCCCCCACCGTGTGTTTGAACCCTTTCTCTGGGTTTAATTTAAAGGTCTTGCTCAGCTGCGAACGATTATTACAAATGATTTATTTCCACACAACCTCACCACGTGTATAGGATCAAAGGGTTGTTTGATTGAGATCGTTCCTTTCTCACCCTTGTTTGGACAGCTGTTTGTTATCTCTGAAAATTGGCATGTTACGCACTTACGCTATGCACAAAATATAGCGATGTCTGACGAGATGTTCCTCGGCTCGCTGAGCTACAGTGGTAGCGAGAAGCGCCGTAGGCGCGATAGCGCGGATGAGATAAAAGGAGCAATAACCCCCGAGCCTGCTCCGCCCATGCTTTTATAGTGAAGCATCGTGATCTTATCACGACACTCCGGCCGTCTAGGAAAAAAATGTTCCGCGGGTGGGGAGAATGCTGCTAGGTTCACATGCGTGAGCCCTCTGTGTCCACGTTGCATCTGCAAAGAATATAACATGTATATAACAGAAATCTTTTTTCAAATGGACAACATCATAAGTATTACAGAGGTTCGCTGGTCGAGTGGACTACTGGTGTGATGGCGTCCGTCACGTGTTGGCGGTTTTAACCGTTGTCAGTCGGTGATGTGTCCGATCCCGTGTCCATTCCAATGCGTCCTGGGTTGAGTGATGGCTCAAAATATTTTGTTTTGTTTCGAAAGTTGAGTTTAGATTAATATTGCAGACGTGGTGTTTTTTTTGTTTTGTATGCATTTTCGGAACTCTGAAATTCCTTTTTTTCGTCATTTCTGCATGTTGAGTTTCTGTTTCTTTCTCATTTCGGAACTTTGGAAATTTCGTGTGATTTTGCCCTTTAACCTTCGCGGAGAGGGGATAACTGTATCTGATTATGCTTCTGTGTACCATGGTAGTCCCGTAAAATTTATTTCTTTTAATTGTCCCACATGCGCATACGACAGCATTGCCGTTAATCTCATAGCAGGAATAGTAAAAAAAACAATGCCAGCACTGAGCAAAAGGAGACTGAGCGAAAGAACTAAAAGAGTTCAGTAAGCAAAGGTGAAGAAAAAATGGTCAATGAAACAGAAGAAAAATGAGGGAAGCGAAAAGGAAAACTTGTCTTGTTGTGTATTGCATCGAGTCATTGGAACTGAAGGCGTTGGTGTTTTTTTTGGGTGGTCCTAGCTTTTTTTGGTTATGTTTCTTGATTCAAAGGTGATTTATCTAGTTGTTTTTTGGGCGAAAAAAATCATGTGGTTGAGAAAATTTTGTTTTGTCAAAGTGCCTTCCTCGCCTAATTTGATTAGTGTTTACTGTGACCTTGTACACTGGAGACAGCTGGTTGGTTGTGGGCTTGTGTGGCGATAGGTTTGCTTTGTTGTTTGGATCTGAGCTAGCAGCACATTTGTTGACATATTCTTCATGTCCTTTATGGTCGCGTAATTTACAAAAGCGACGTGATTTTGGAGTTCTTTCGTCCTTTCGGAGATTTTGTAGATTTGGAACTATGAGGCGATCCGATGGTATTGTATTCGCGTTGTTCCGGTTTTCCTGGTCCTTGTGGTCTACCCCTTCGAGTGGGGGATCCAGGATTGCACCTGTGGACGATAACTATGTGAACGTATTCGGTGAGTTTTGATATTTTTGTTGAAATGGGGAGGAATTCCGTGAATTCGTCCTGCGAGCCTTAGTTAAGGAGTCTGCGTGTTTCTCGCATAGGAGGGATTTCTAGGAGAATGGAATGGTCTTTGAGATCGTTCCTACTTCTTTGATATGCTTGTGTAGAGCGTCGACCTTGAATATAGCCCAACATTGAATTGTGTGGCCCTCCGCAGTAATATGTAGCAGCAGTGTTTGTGGCACTCGCAGGAGGTGTGTCGTTGACTAAAGCATATCCAGCATGCATTTAGCTGTTTTAGTCGTTCTACCTTTTCTTGGAGGTGTATGTATCTGTTGCAATCGACAAACCTATGTGGATGATGGAATGTTCAAAAGTTAGTTTGTGTTGCATCCAACACAAACTAACTTTTGAGTGTTCGATTGTACATGTAGAACCGTAGAGCATTCCATCTCGTAATTTCTTCCTGTCTCGAAACCTACGTAAACACGTCGTTTGACCAAGTAGTCGAGATTATCTGAGAGATTTGCCATGGACCAAATTTGTTTGGAATCATATTCACGCTTGGCGTCCTCGTCTTGGATACTTTTTTGAAAACTTGCTAAGTACAGTCTGTAATAGACCTGCGTTATCTACTGATTCCCTGCGCTACGAGAGCGGGAATATCATTGCATGAAGTTTGAAGTTGTCGTGGATCATCTCCAGCCTTAGGTAGATTTTGTAGTTTACGGAGTAGAATAGTTTTTTTTCTCCATACATCCTGAAATTGCGATTTGAGTTGTAATACCGCTAGCGGGTAGAAGTTGCCGTTGCGGGAAATCATCCAGAAATGCTCTTTCTGCAACTCCCTTGCAAGAGCCGAGGAGGATAGATAATTCGTCGAGATTGCTGCATGGTTGCCTGTGAACGAGCTCTTCGAAAAGCTCCCAAGACAATTCAAATTCTCCGGGGTTGCCGTGAAATTCTGGGATCCTCAGTTTATGTCCATGAATATGGAGGGGCATCTGGATTTGCATTGGAGCTACCACTGTTGAGCTGGTGGTTGGGTTGCTCTCCATTTGACCTTGTTCCGGTACATGGCTGGAAATGGGTTGGTTGGCGGCTGTCATTGATTCATTTTTGATTGCTTGTGTTAATATAGCTTGCGATAAGGATGTATTTTGTCCAAGGTTACTCAAGGTGTAAGCCGAGCGGCTTGTCTGACCACTGCTGATGTCTATTTTCGCTGCATGTTCTTGGCATTCTACATAATTCCACCAGGCGAATTTCTAACCTGCGTCGTAATTGAATACTGTTGTCGATTACATTGTCCCATTGTTTGGCTTCCCGACACGAATCGAATTCGCTTTCAACCTCATGGCCCTTATCCGTGTCTTCGGATTTGAGTGATTCAATTTTGTTTGCATATGTGACGTAGTTTGCCAGGATGGTTTCCTCCTTATTTAGAATGTGTTTGATCAGATTTTGTATCAATATTCAAGATGTATTTGCAGAGTTCTTCTATTTCTGAGGGATATTTCCATGGTTCTTTGTACGATTGTCCCTTATTACAGAGGGACAATAGCTCATTTATTTGTCCTGTCATCTTTTGTTTGATTGATTTCATTGTTATGTTGGATGACACTGCAGATTCAGGAGCACTGCTGACGTAGTCGTAGCGATGTACAAGGAATGAGGGTTGAGGTCAGACTATATATCTGAGCGATGTAGATAGATTACACTCTGTGTTGATTTTCTTTGTTTCGTTGAGGGTTTTGTTTTGTTGTTCTGATGTTGATAAACACAGGGTATGTGACATTCCTCTTTGTTTACAGATGTAGGGGTATTTACAGATGTAGGGGTATGTATGGAATGTCGGAGATATTGGGCGAAGCGCAATAGGTTGATTTTGATTTGCGATTTGTTTCATTTTGTTTTTGATCTCATACAGCCTTGCAACAATCGAAATGTGATATAGTTAATCTTTTTACATTTTCTGAGTGTTTCCTCCTGAAACTGGAGAACATGGTATTCTGAGGTGTTAAGGGCTGTAATTTGATGGTGGAGAATATTTAGCATTTTTTGCAGGTAGAGGACAGAGTGAGAGATGAATAAGTTTATAATCTTGAAAAATGGGTCAGGCTGAAAAAAGTTGTATTCGCTGTTAATAAAGATGCGGCGCAATTGTGTGTGAGGAATGTCGGTAAGTAATTCGAGCCACCAACTCTAGATGAGTATTTCGAGTCACCTGCTCTAGATGATTATTTTGAGTCGTCAACTCTAGGTGAGTATTCCGAGCCATCAACTCCAGGTGATTAATTCGAGCCACCAGCTCCAGCCATTGTAGTTTGGTTTGTTGGGTAGTTTTCTTTGTCAGTCTTGTGAGTTCTTTTATTGAGGAATTGAGGAAATTGAAAAAAGTGTTTGTTTTCGAACGTGTTATAAAAGCCATATCGTCGATCTGAATCCGTAGGGGTGAGTGAAGGTGATCAATCTTCATGAACCTCCAAGGTTGAGTGATAATTATGTCTTGGAATTAATAGGAATGAATAGAGAGACGGAACACTCAACGAGGGATCTTGGCAAAGCGCGCATACTAGGAGAGGCGGCCCTTAATAGTATAGTAAGTATGGCCGATGCACCATGTGTAAACCCTTTCTCTGGGTTTAATTTGAAGGTCTTGCTGCAGCTGCAAACAATAATCACAAATAACCAGCGTCCGGCTAATGCCGAACTCTCATACTTCTTCTAGGCTCGCTTCGCTCGCCTCGTGTATGTTCCTTTCCACTGAGCGCCGGCGCACCACTCTCAATGACGTGAGCCAGTACTGCGGCGTTTCCCTACTACTGGAAGCCAGCGCATCGCTTCCATAGCAGTAGACCTTCTCCTGTCATTTCCCCTACGCCCGTTCCGTCGTAGTGCTCACCCTACNTTATGTCTTGGAATTAATAGGAATGAATAGAGAGACGGAACACTCAACGAGGGATCTTGGCAAAGCGCGCATACTAGGAGAGGCAGCCCTTAATAGTATAGTAAGTATGGCCGATGCACCATGTTTAAACCCTTTCTCTGGGTTTAATTTGAAGGTCTTGCTGCAGCTGCAAACAATAATCACAAATAACCAGCGTCCGGCTAATGCCGAACTCTCATACTTCTTCTAGGCTCGCTTCGCTCGCCTCGTGTATGTTCCTTTCCACTGAGCGCCGGCGCACCACTCTCAATGACGTGAGCCAGTACTGCGGCGTTTCCCTACTACTGGAAGCCAGCGCATCGCTTCCATAGCAGTAGACCTTCTCCTGTCATTTCCCCTACGCCCGTTCCGTCGTAGTGCTCACCCTACAACCTTTCGTCCGTCTGGCTCATCCTCTTCCTTCCGAATGCATCGTACCCACCCCTTCCCTTTTATATGATTTTGTAATCACAGGCCAGTATCACTCATTCCAATTGAGTGTAAACCACATTTGGTTATCCAAAAAACATGTCTGAACATGACAAAGCAGGCCCGAAGCACCTGTAAATCCAGGTAAAAATCAATCAAAATTTACCATATTTTTGTACGTAACTTGACGCGCTGAACACGATGGTGTCGTTTGTTTTTGACGACAGTGGCTGCTTCTTGTGCACAGACTCACACACACACACACACACACACACACACACACACACACACACACACACACACACACACACACACACACACACACACACCTCACGTTGCCTTCATGTGGCATCTCTGTCACACCACACCGGCAAACTATCGTTTTTTGCACCTTCGAGCTTCCTGGCTCCGAGGCGCCCTTTCCACAGCTGTACGACACGCGAGCGACGTTTTTCCTTGTGTACGACCGTTGGACTCGTCTCCGGGCGACTCCCCATTTTCTGACGCCGGCGCCTCTCACACCACCGTTGGACCAATTCCCAGGTTTTCTCCCACTTTTGGATGCTGAGGCACCCTTATCACACCGTTGGACCCGTCTCGGAGCGTTTACCCACTTTTGGACGCCAACGCACCCTTATCACACCTTTTGGATGCCGGCGCACCGTTGCCGCAAAAGTGTACCCTTTGCATATCATTATCACCCCTTCCAGCCGCCGGCCCAGCGCTACAGCGTCACCCCTCATCCTTGTCCTTCTTCGCCTTCCTGGCTCCTCCTCTTTGACATAAAGAGATCCTACCCATCTCTTCCCTTTTATAGTGTCTGCGCTAATCTCATTCATTCCAAATGCGGTAAACACAACAGTCGGCCCTTAACTTGTCACATGACAAAAGTGGCTCAAAATACCTGTAAATCAAGGTAAAAATCAAAATTTACCACATTTTCGTATATAACTCGACGAGCTGAACACGATAGTGCTGTTAGTTTTTGGCGGCATAACGACGTCTGACCAGATGTACCTTGACTCGCTGAGCTGCAGTAGTAGCGAGATGTGCCATAGGCGCGAAAGCGCAGGTGAGACAAAAGGAGCAATAAGCCCTGAGCCTGCTCCGCCCATGCTTTAATAGTGAAGCATCGTGATCTTATCACGACACCATGTGAATGTTGCGACCGCGGGAGTGGCAACCGTAATTGACGTTCCCTGTATGTAAGAGAACCCTGGGCGAGCATGAGACCCTTATTTTAACTGAGGGACACCCAGGGGACTTTCGTGGATACGGCTCTAGAACAGGAAGGATGAGCGTGGAGATGCGGAGGTGGAGATGTGAAAGAGGTTTTGAAGCTAGAAAACTCCTTGAAAACGCGGAGACCGAAAGGAAAGCAATAATCTCCATGTTCTTTGTTCTTTAAATCTGGGCATACTTGTAGTAATTGATTGCGTTCTTCTGCGCCTGGCGGCTCAGAGCGCAAATAGCTTTTAGACAACTTTCAGGCCCCTAAAGAAGACGTTACCGTCGAAACGTCAGGCACATTTCAATAAATACATAGTTCCACCTACCAACCTGGCTGGCGCAGAAGAACTCAATCGAAAGGAAAGTCTTTAAGGCGTCGACTCGCTAGACTTTGCCACGAAGGGTAAGTAAAGAATGTGTTGCAAAAGTACTGAGTTTTGAGCTCTGAATGCAGTAATTCCATTAAGGATCTTCTCCCAAAGGAGCACAGGTGAGGAAAGGAGGAACTCGTTGTGCCTTATCATATTGTCGAGACTCGTTCTGATATCTTCTCTAAGCCTGAGGTAGCGATCTTTTACTTTCATAAATTGATCACCAAAAATTAAACATGTAGCCGCCACTGCCAGTGAAGCTACCATATACTCTGAAATTTCTGCCTGCGGTATATTCGCGGTTCGTCCGAGGTGGGGACTCGGTTGGCCACGGCAGGAGCAGTGCGAATTTATTGAGGGCACGTGCGGAGTGCACGTTCTGGTGGTGGTGATATCACGCTATTTCTCATTAGGAATACTATTAGTCATTGCACTCGGTCACTATTTGGCTTTTACTCATGCTAGCGAAAGCAAACGTTAAGGTGTTGCATGCGACACTTGGGTCAAAATAGTGAGTCTGTGTCGTGCCCGAGCAAGGAAGAAAAATGCGATTTTCTTGTTCCCTTCCACATCGCAGTACTTCTTATCTTCTACCACAGAATTTGAACTTTACCGCCCCTCTCGAATTCTTGATTGAAACTACGCCTTCTTATCCACTAGGCTATACGTGTCGACACGTGTGGTGCTCATGAGCTCATGATGCAACGTATCTGTTGCTCTGGTGAATGTGCGCTAGGAACGCAGCCCGAACGGCGTAATGCTTCGAGTAGAAACGCTTGCAGCAACGGTTCCCACTTGCTGCCATTCTCCCCTCCATCGCTGCTACAAGGAACAGCAATGAAGGGGAGAATGGCAGCAATAGAGGGGAAAATGGCAGCAACTGAAAAGCGTTGCTGCTAGCGTTTCTACCCGAAGCATTACGCCGTTTGGGCTGCGTTCATACTGCACAGTTATCAGAGTGTACAGTCCATTCAACCTGGGGTCGGTGTCGGTGGAAGGATCGCGGACTGATATACGGCCACTTCCAATCATTATCAGGCATGCTTGATAGTGTACAGTCGTTACAAAAAATACTCGCCTCCGGCATCCACCTCCCGTCTGCTGATCCGCGCCGCGCCTCCTACGCATTATGATCACGATACACTGCGCGTCGACTGAGCCACGTCGCACCACGTATGATAATGCATAGGAGGCGTGGCACGGCTCAGCAGATGGGCGGTGGATGCCGGAGGCAAGTATTTTTTGCAACGACTGTACATACAACCGCACAGCCTACCTTCAGTCCGTGAATCCACCAGCACCGACTCCTTTCTGAATCCCCTGCATTGCAGATCCACTATGCGGCATGTGCGGATCCACCGTAACAAGCAATGATACTGCGGGTCCACGGCGGGAATGTGTAAATCTATCGTGGGCAGTTGTGGGCATAGTGCGGGAATGACGTCACTCCCGGTATTCCACCGCGGGCATGTGCTGATTTATCACGGGCAATCGCGGATCGCGGATTGGCCTCGTACCGCAGCTGCACATTGGGGAGGAACGTCAGAGTACCGTCATGTATTTTTGAAGCTAAGACCGAACCTCACCACAATTTTCTTCTTGCACTGGCTTGACTTTAAATTCTTTTGAAGTTGAGTCAATTTTTCAGGCGTCTTTCCAGCTAATAATGGACATTCTATCAACATACATAGACGAGCAGGCGATGTCATGGATTTTTAAAAAAAAAAGCGACAATGCGTGTGAAATAGGTATACAAGACCCTTCACGAGGGACGCACGTTTAGCAGCTATATGGCAACATGCATGCGCTAGCTGTTGTTTCTCTGCAGTTCAATGGTGACCTATTTGGCGAGAGAATGTGTTTGGCAAGACATTTTACGGGTTAAAATCTTGCTTGGCAAGACATTTTCCGGGAGATCGGACCACAAGTATGTTTGGCGATACAAAAGGCGAGAGAATATGTTGACGACACATTTCCGGGTGTTTGGCAAGACAAATGGCGGGAGAAGATGTTGGCGACCCATCTCCCGGGACAAACACATACGACGCTTTGGGTCTTGAGTGGATGCATCGGTTCAGTTACCACAAGTTTGTGGTACGCGTCGCAGAACGGTGGCGTGCAATGAGCGGGAATTCCCAGCTGCTACCAATCCTCCTAGCTAACATTTTTGTTTGAGGATGTCTCCGCGGTCTTCGGCGGACCGCGCATCGTAGTGCACGGTCGGCTGGATCCAGTAGATTTGAACGACATCCAGAAATGCACGACGTTGGCCGATCGCAGTGGGATCCAAGAGCTACGTTAGGTCGTGCACGGCATCGGTGGATGTTGCGGTTTCAGTTCCCAGATCCGAGGTACATCCTAGATCCACACTTGTTGAAACGTCAAGTGCAGTGCAAAAGTGAAACGTATATATGACGAGGCAATAATCAGGGCTTGCATGAAGACGCATTTGGTGAGGTTCGGCGACCCATTCGGCAAGGTTTGTATGGCGACCCATCTGGCAAGCTTTGTATGGTGACTCACTTGGCAAGGTTTGCATGACGACTCATTTGGCAAGGTTTGTATGACAACACATTTGGCGGAACATCTTGTTTGGCAAGACATTTTGAGGTGTTCGTTTGCCTGGCTAGTTGACAAACCCGTTTCCCAGGTTGCCAAACAAACCTCGCCAAATAGGTCGCCATTGGACTTCAGAGTTAACTCAACCCAGATGGTACGTTAAATAGTTGATGGGCCCTGAATTTGTATTATGTATAGAAAAAGTCAAGTTGTGTATATCTAGCTGTTTAGTAAGGTTAAACAGGTTTCGATAAACAATATGACTTACTACGTAAGGGACTCTATCCTTCATCACAACATCAGGATTTTCCATCAAAGGGAATGCAAGCGGATGCCCAACACTTTCAGCTATGGAGACGTTGAAAGACTTCTTTAAAACCAACATAGAAATCGTTCTTGGGAGTGATAATGAATGTTCGGTACTTCCTCCATTAGAAGCCAATGCAAGCGAAATCTGCAAAAATAGAAAACTCTAGGCAGTACAGAAAAGAGTCGGTATTTTTGTACACCTATGTCAGAAACGGACGCAGGGGAAAGGTGCATGGCTCCAAGAAAGTTCATAAAATAGTTAATATTCTTCCTTAGTTTATGTTTATTCGTATTTTTTATTACTACTGTTTGAACATTCATATTCAATCATTTAGTTTAAAAATTGGTATTTTGATTGATTTTATCTTTCCATCCGATCCCAAAAGTGGAGGAATCCCGGATCTCAGAAAATTTTTCGTCAGATATCCACGTATCGGGGGCGCTAGACTCCGCTCCTCGATTTAGCAGTGGCTGGAAGCACTGCTTTGGCGCGCCCCTGGTTAGTGATTGGAAGGTATGGATGCGTTTTCCCCATAAGCTCCGCCCACTCGCTGAGACGGCATATGCAGTGGCGGTCAGTAGGATATGATCAGAAGGACTGTTGAAGACAGATTCTCAAACTAGAACTCAATTATNCTTCGTCAACGCCTACACGGTCAGGGATTCGGTCCTCTCTGAGGCAAATTTTTTACAGAGCGTAAAAATGTGCGCAGTAAGCAATTATCGTTCAAAGCTAGCATGTTTTGAATTATTCAAGCGATTATCCTAAAATTCGCCGCAAAGACATCGATATACACCATCTGCATGGTCTAAAGTTTGATCCTTTCCAGGGGCAAAAATTTTTGACCGACGTAAAACGACGTGCACTTGCAGTGGATTCGACAAAATCAAACGTACTAGACGAAATGACTTTCTATTGGGTTGCAGAACTGTGAAGGACTAGCAGTTTGAACGGACAAAGATGCGTACCTAAAATTTTGGCTAGCTCAGAGGCATGGTTGTAGATGACCATGGATAGCAGGAAATCTAGCCCATTGAAGTGCCGATTTTTTGCCAGTATTAAATAGTAGAATGTTTGAGCTTTCACGCTATACAGGTCCTTTCACCGCATTTGCTTCCACTGCGATTCAACTCCGTCGATTAAAAAAAAAACGTAAAAGAGGCCATTTTTATCAATAAGTCACCCTTCTCCTATCATTTTCCCAGCGCCCGTGCCAGCGCAACCCTCATCCTTACAATTCTTCGTCGTGCAGGCCTATCCTCTTTCTTCTAAAGGAATCGTGAGCTTCCTCTTCCCTTTTATACGGTCTAGTAATCACAGGCCAGTAACACTCATTCGAATGGGGTGTAAACAAATTTCGGTTACTAAAAGGACTTAACATGTCTGAACAAGACAAAAGTTGCCCGAAACACCTGTAAATCACGGTAAAAATTAAAATTTGCAACCGCTTTGTACATAACTCGACGAGCTGAACACGATGGTGTAGGAACTTTCCGTTTTTATTGGCAGGTTCTCGTGTACAGACTCTCACACAGACACACTCACACACACATACACACACATGAATTGCCAATTAATGAGTAAGTAATAATTAATAAGTAGATTACACCGTGATCAGAATACTTCAAGGGAGGATGCAACCCATCAACGGTAGCAAGACCGTAGGCGATAGTATAACATGTAATGTAGAAGACCCAGGAGTAGGAAATTGAACCAATTGTTATAGTCCTAATGAGTCGAACATCTCGAAAAATTTCTTGGAAGAGGAAGATTTGGCGCTTTTACGGTTCCATTTAATATCAGTAAGGTTATGATTTCCAAGAATAGTTATCTCGGTAGCCGAAACCATATCGCTAAAAGGCAGTACCCACGAAATTTTTTGTTGCCTAGCAATGGCCACCTCCAATAATTCCACTGAAGTTGCAGCGTCGTAGGCATCGGCATTCCTACTCTGATGTTGAATGGCAATACATTTGGCGAGGTTTGTTTGGCAACCTCGCAGACGAGCTTGCAAACTAGCCAGGCAAACGAACCCCGTCAAATGTATTGCCAAACACGAAGTCCCGTAAAATGTATCGCCAAACAAACCCCGTAAAATGTATCGCCAAGCAAATCTCGTAAAATGTATCGCCAAACAAACCCCGTAAAATGTATCGCCAATCAAGGAGTCCCGTAAAATGTATCGTCAAACATACCTCGCCTTTTGTATCGCCAAACAAGCTTGAATGCGCAAAAATTCTGATAACACCGGGAACCGTACCGCGGTTCTGAGAATGGGAGTCCGCTGCCTTACCAACTGCGCCATCCGAGCCGACACCGATGATGATTGAATCACCCGCTAAGAATGAAATGAACATATTAACCCGTAAAATGTATCGCCAACAAGAAGTCCCGTAAAATGTATCGCCAAACACATTGTCTTGCCATTTGTATCGCCAAACAGGCTCTTCACTCATTCTCCCGTGAAATGTATTGCCAAGCAAAATTTTCTCCCGTAAACTGTCTTGCCAAACACGAAGTCCCGTAAAATGTATTGCCATTCAACATCAGAGTAAGGGATATGGCATGCTTCACAGCGACGCTGTCGCTGCGACCGTTCACCGCAGAAAGTTCTCGTGGAACTGATCCTACACTAACACGCTATCCAACGCAAACAGTGTGATAAGACATGAGAAGTTGTAACACTTTGTTATCATCATTTTCATTCATTTTATTCACAGCGACGGTGTCACTGTCGAGTATGCCACGGGCATAATATAAAGAGGGACTAAATGTGTGCTGGCGACCATTTCTCAGACACTTGCGTCGGCCGAGCGGCGCGTGAATACCGGCCGAGCGGCCTCCAGAAAACCGGCCCGGCCGGTTTTGGATGCACCGCTTCAATTCACGTTAGCGTTGTTAGCCTTATATTCAGAATACGTTCTTAGCCATACTACCTCTACGAGAACCAAAACCACCCATGCAAGAATTTTTTTAAAATTCTGCCTTTGATATTGTTGGGTTCCGCCTCCTTTTATTTGCCGGGATCCTCACCATCGTCCTTCATTGATTGACAGTCCACTGCGTAACCAAATCGGCCATCAGTGCTGCTATGCAAGGACTCTACCACTCTAGTAATAGCTTCATTTTCTATGAGCTCTTCATTTTACCGGTATGCTGGGCCACATGCTGAACCTATGGAAACCTAGCGTGCCTGCTTTGGGGTTCACCTTGGGTGTGTAAGTGTGACCAGTTCACTATGAGCATGTAAAGGTTTACAATGACTCCTTGAGTCTTAATTCGTATGCTAACGCGTACAGAGTTAATAACTTCTTGATCTGTGGATTTGAGCCTAATGGGTCTCTGCACCATATATGACGCAGCCAACTAAAATGTCCTAGAAAAATTGCTAAAATAGCTCTTGGGAGAAAATTTTGCCGTACAGGCTTGCAATACTAGATAGTGAGGAAATTAGAAAAAAGTGTACATTGACTCGAGTGCTTCCAGAAATTTTTGAATTACTGCACAATGCCCCGTTTCATGGTAACACGTTGTGCAACTGTCGAGAAATTAGAAAAAAATAATAAACTGGATAAAAAAAACTGCGAAATCCGAACCGTTCCAATCCCGGCCAACTGCGGAGATCCGAACAGTTCCGATCCCGGCCAACTGCCGAAATCCGAACCGTTCCGATCCCGGCTATTTGCCGCGGACCGAACTCAAGCCCGGCGCCGATGCTTACTTGCTCTGAAATTTCGTACCACGGTGAGCCCACCGTTATCCCACGGTGGACCCCCAACTGACACTTAGCCCACCGTTATCCCCGGTTATCTCACTCTTGTTCCCCGATGACGGTGTTTACCCCCCTTTGCACCACCGTTAGCCCACCATTGTTATCAATCCCACGGTGGGCCCACCATTTCCCCACGGTGGGTCCACCATGCTTGGAAAACCCACGGTGGGACCACTATTCGCCCACCATTCGCCCACTTTTATCCCACGGCTTGATGTTTCCATGTAAACACTTGTTGAACAGCTGCTGATACTGGTAGAAACCGTATACAAGCCGACTACGGGGTGTGAAAGCCAGAGTCTTGTCTCCGCTTAGGTGGAGACTAGACGAGCCCTATGGGACTTGTCTGGCCGTCTGCGGCCCGGTGGAAGCCGTGGCCCAGCGAACGGTCAGACAACTCAGACAATTCCAGGGGCAAATACCGTTCCATCCGCGGGCCAATCGCCGACGAAAGGTTTGAACGAGGGAGCATTGCGGGCAAATTGGCGGAACCGCGCATGTTGCGGCCCAAACGGGCAATCGGGTCAATAGCGGAACGAATGCAGCATGAATCGGGCTGATGCACGACCGTCGGGGTTCAGCCCGCAATGTGAAGAGTATCGGGCATCGGCCCGCTTTTCACGGCCACTGACCGCCGAATGAAATCTCCAAAAAGCGGCCTAAACGTCGACATATTTTGGCTTAAGGGTGGGATGGGCAGAGGACGAGAAGATCAGAACAATCTTGCGCTAAATTATACATGCTTCTAAACGAAAACCACTTCGGTACACCACCCTTCCACCCCGGCCTACTTCCTGCATTCGCCACTGTTGTGCACATAAGTATACCCCTTTCGTGGCTCTTTCTAACCCAGGTACCGTGTATCCGAAACGACGGGGCCGCTGACGCGGCCGTAGATTCAGAGGCGGCGCGGCTGTGACGTGGGCGATTTGACAGCACAGAACATACGTCACAGTCGCGCCGCCTCCGGATCCCCGACCGCGTCGGCGGTCCCGTCGTTTCGGAGAAGCGGTAGATCCGATGCGCTCCACAAACAGCAGCGTACAATTTCATCAATACTTGTCCGTATCCAATCTTTTCTAGCTCACATAATATACTACGAGCAATTCAGAAAAGAGTCGGTGTTGGCGTATTCTTACGTGGAAAGCACAACACTGAATTTGACAGTTTGCCTAACATGTTTAAACAATTCCGGAAGTGATATGGGATTACCTGGAACTCATGCGTTCGTGCAGCGCGAGACCGGCTCCGTGTTGAATTGCCTGTATCTCACAAGAATAAAAGCGTGGAGATTGGAATAGGCCGATATCATGACTACGATCTTGATCCTTAACGCAGAAACGCAGGTATTTTTGCGCAGTATTTTGGGGCTGCTTGACAAGACGTACGCTGCTGAGCTGCGATTAGTCGATTCACGTGCACGTCGCGGCTGCAGCTTCTGAATGTACGAGCAGCGCTGGGGAGGAATAGACAAGTTTTCTGAGCTGAGGTGGGACAGATGAATCCTATAAAAGCCGACAAATTGTAAGGAGTGGCAACCGATGTCATTCAATGCGTCGAATTTCGACGACCAAGCGGAATTTGAGAAGAGTACGCGTGCGGTGCGGTCGCGTCGCGGCCTACGCCTTGACCCCCCCCCCCCAAAAAAAAACTTATTTGAATGACATCAAAAAAGTGTGAGGGATGTCCACCGTAGTCACTCAGTTCATCGAAGAACCTGGATTTAAGGAGCTTACGCCTGCGGCGTGGTGGCGTCGCGTCTCACGTCTTGACCGCCTCCAGTATTTTGGATCAGGCGATGACATCACCTGTGAGCCAGCCGATCAACGTCGTAGCCTTTCAGCCGGTTAGTTTGGAAGTGTTGATTGGTGAAAGTAAAGTGCGCGTTGTTGGCGGTGACGCATCCACGGCCTCGACAAGGACGCCGCGCAACTGCGCCGCACGTGGCGGGATCGATGTCGTTAGCCGTCGGAGTGCTATTTCCAGGCGCTTTTCTCTACAATTTGGTGAACTATTCACTTTCTTCATTTTTTATAACGTGAAGTAGCATAATGGCAGCAAACGACACCAATTCCGACGCGCGCGGCGCGGTTGCGCGGCGTTCTTGTCAACTCCGTTGGTGGGTCACCGCCATCGACGCTCACTGTAGATGATAATGAATAAAGGGGTCATTGGAGTGGAAGAGCCCAGCAGCACGGATGGCCGAGTGGATAAAGCAGCGGACTCTCAATCAATAGTGATAATGGCCAGGTTGGTCCGAATCCCCTCGATGATAGAAGAAAGCTAACACTGCGAAAAGATGCAACGACCTTGCAAAAAGTGACTTTTTCCAATTTCTGATGAGAAATTACACGTTTGTGTTGTGGCAGAGGAGGATCAGCGATCACCTCGTTTGGGCGGATAGGGCTCAAACCTCCATGAGTTGCGGCCTCATTGCGGCCTAAACGCGGATGCTTTTCGGGCTGATAGGGATGAAAGCTCCCAAAATTGCGGCTCTATAGCGGCCTGAACCCCGATAATTATCGGGCGGAAAGGACCGAACACTCGTTCCGACCCTCGCCCCCCGCTCGTTCCGAACGGTATTTGCCGGGGTTTCGCCCCCGGAATTGTCTGAGAAGATGCGTGGGACGCGGTCGCGTGCGTACGCATCGCGGATGTAAATATCCGCGCGTGACCGCGGAGCCCACTAGGGGGCTGCGAAGGCTCCTGCGCGGGCCCCTGGGCGCCTGCGCAGGCTCCGGCGCAGGCACCTGTGCACAAAGCGCATCCATGTTCAGTGGGAAAGACCCCCAGTATGTTACCAGAAATCCTCCGGTTTGCCCCCTGAAGCGCCCAGGTTAGCCCACGGTGGGTCCACTGGTAGGCCATGGTGGCCCCTCCATTAGCCCATGGTTGACATGCCGAATATCAACCTTGGGATAACGGTGGGCCCACCGTGGTATGAAAGTTCAGAGTGATTCCGAATGATTATTACTCGGTGCTCTTATCCTGTATACATATGTGGAAATCTGACGTGTCAAACCTACCAAGTACACAGGATGATAGGACCAAGTAATTATCATTTGGAGTCGGGCAAGTAGCGGGGCCGGCCTGAGTTCGGATCTCGACATCTAGCCGGGATCGGAACGGTTCGGATCTCGGCATCTAGCCGGGATCAGAACGGTTCGGATCTCGGCATCTAGCCGGGATCGGAACCATTCCGACCTCGACACTCAAGGAGGTGTCAGAAATATGAACAAGATCTATGAGAAGGGAAAATACTGTCGTTTGGTAATGAAGGTGACAGAAAAAACTTGTTGCCTTGGTTTTGCTTCATATCGTGGACGCTAAAGCAGCACTAGTTGAATTTTGGCAGAAAAATGAGAAAAAACTAAAATGAGATGAAATCGACGCCGAAAATCGCCTGAAAAATCATCAGAACAAGAACTTCTCGCCGATGCCATAATTTCACCACTGTATGGGTAAGTTTGCTATTCCATCTATGTGGATCTCAACATGGATCTACCACAGTCCGAGTGAAAATGAAGGGGTTTTCATCGGATGGCCTATGGTCCTGTCAGCGCTGCTCCATCCCATACCCTTTCACGACGTCTTCGCACAACTAGTCGCCGCTAGGCACTTCCTCTATCATACTTATAATGCCACTGGGTGATGTTTCATTCGGTTCCGCTCACCAACATACCCCTGACATATCAGCGGATCCGTCTTGAGAGCTAGTCCTAACTTTCCGGTACCACAAAGCTAGGCAAGCACTACTGGATTTGTTACGCCGTGTGGTTCGCACCCTTTGGCGTTGGCCAAAGGGTGAGAACCACACGGCGTAAGCCGGTGTGCCTGAAATCGCGCGCCGCTCGGCCGGTAATTGAGCCGGCATGTGAATCTAGGCCCGCCGCTCGGCTGGATTTGACGAGCCGCCCGGCCGGTCACTCGAATTCGCCCAGCGCTCGGCCGGTGCGAGTGCCTGAGTTAGGATGAGTTGTGGAGTGAAATTATTGGGTGTTTTCGTTTACAATCACTCTCTTCCCCTACGATAAAGTTGCTCTCATTCCCTTCTTCTCAGACAATTCCGGGGCGGAACCAGGGCAAATACCGTTCGGAACGAGCGGGGGGCGAGGGTCGAAACGAGCGTTCGGTTCTTTCCGCTCGAGAAATATCCGGGTTCAGGCCAAGCGGCAAAAATTGGAGCTTTCATCCTTGTCAGCCGAAAAGCATCCGCGTTTAGGCCGCAATGAGGCCGCAAGTCATGGAGGATTGAGCCCTATCCGCCCGAACCAGGTGATCGATGATCCGCCCTGCCACAACACAAATGTGTAATTTCTCATCAGAAATAGGAAAAAGTGAAAAAGTTGTGCAGGCAACTGCTCTCACCGCCACGGCACTTCACTACGGGCCTTGCTTTCCCAAAAGCTTGTCGACAACTTCTTTTCGTACTTCCTTGCCTTGCCTATAAAGTGCGGGTAATTGACAAATCGCATTCTTTATGTTTTCAAGACATAGACATAATGTGCATGATTAGCATCAATAACAACAATAACCACACATAGTCCCCACAGTGGTAGGCAACAATCACGAAAAAAAGGAACAATTAGCGACATTCACGAGAAGAAATCATACCTATAACAATATCGGTCTCTAGAATAAGACCCGACTAACAAACAGCACGAAAAGAACGCAAGATAGGACGTGTGGTTCGTGGGTGCTACAGCTCTTCCCTAATTTCCCAATGAGAGGATTCTTGGCTTTAACAACGAGAGACGTCTTGGTTTCTATCAGATGAATCTAAAAACTCATACAATTGAATGTGTGGATTTTCCACAGCATACTATCTTAAACTCACCAAGCAACGTGCGCTGTTCCCTACTATTGAAGAATTATCCACAGCTTGTTTAGAACAGCTATTACTTCAAGCCGCATCACTACAAAGAGTCGAATTAGCATGTGCAAGGATGAATATGTGAAACATCATGACTGTACCAAAAGAAACCCTTTTTCCAACATGGAATTCTTTCGCTGTTAAAAAAAAGGTGCGCTGGCATCTACAAGTGGGGAAATGCTTGGAGACGGGTCCACCGATCCTGTTCAAGGTCACAAGACGTCACTCTACCGTTGCACAGCTGTGGAAAGGGCATATCGGAGCCAGAAAGAACAAAGTTGCGAAAAACCAGAGTTCTGGTGAATGTGGAACGGTCGACTTGGTATGAGAAAGATGTCACATAGAGGCAACGCGAGCGAAGCGAGCATGAAAACAACCCTGGGACTTCGGCGTTAACTTGATGATCAGGCTGGTGTAATCAAACAGGTAGAGGATTTTCCAGTAACGTACCCTATAAAGACGTCGTCCCTGCGTTCGTCCACCTCCAACAGTTTCCGTGAAATTGTTCCTACTCAGAATCCCAAAACAACTCGCTTGGCCAAAAGTTTGGTGACAAGTTGTTTTTGACAAATTGTTGTAGACAACTTGCTTTTTCTTTTTCTTTTCGGCAAGTTGTCTGGAGAAAAGCTTGTCGACAGCTTGGTTCTAGCTGGCTTAGTGATATCAAACTTGTCGACAACGATTTGCTAGTTAAGAGCTCGGATCCGCCGCGGATCGGCCTCGTATCGCGGCTCCAGCAAATTCAAAGTAGCTGCTTTCAAGATTTGGGAGTGACCCTTCCAATGCAAATGGTCATTTGGAATTGTCTTTCTTTGTGAACAGCTCTTAAAAGTTCCTTATTTATACTATGCAAAAATGGTTTGTGGAAATTCTCGTTGTGAGCGCTCCTCGAAAAGCAAAAATAAATAAATTTCTGCGAGATTAGAAATGTGCTGATGTTTCTTGATCTAGACAGTTCAACGTTGTGCTTCTTCATGCTTACGTTACTACTAGAGGTTCGCATGTCTCCGTATTGTCTTTCTACCCGACCTGAAAGTCCAATGGAGTGAGCTAGTAGTATACCCCACTACCTTTCTAGTGAGAGTGAGGATGTGCTAGCCAATGTGTGTGCATGTAGCAATCCCTCAGCTCATCCGTTAGCAGTACCAACGGTGATGCTTAGTTGTGTGAACCCTCGCTGAAACTACGTAGTAAACTCCCATCAACTCCTCTAAACAGATAGATACCCTGTTAGTGTCGCACTTTTCGGCAGCCGTACCGAAGCCGTACCGTGTTTCACTACTTCGATCTTGCTTTCTCTTCCGAGCTTCGGAACTTTTGAACACTGTTTGAAATGGTTCTAACTACTTTTGGCTCATCGCTTTCTCTGGAATTCTGTCTGTTCTATTTGAATACTAATTTCACTTTCTGTCAAGTACATATCTGTTTCACTAAGATCTGTAACACATCATAAATGCGAATAAAAGATTAATGTCGCATATAAAATTGTGCCGGTACTGAGTGCAATATTTATTTTATTCATTATATGCACACCTATACTATTGGGAAGGGGGAAAAGGGAGGGAAAAGCCACAATAATTCATTCAGAGCTATTATATCCACTTATCTACAGCCATCCGCAAATTGCTGTTACATCTTCAATGTAGGATCTACACCGTTGGACCATTTCATTCCTTCGACTTGTACTTGATTCTTCATCTCTGTTCAGAACACTCGAGTTGATCCACATAGCAGTAGCAAAGATGATCATCATACAACCCAACGGGACAAAATGTCTTAATTCTTCCTGCAAAAGATGGAACTGCAGAATTTTTTCTGAAGGAATATCTGACCCGTCTGAACGATCACTTAGACACTTATCTTAAAGTTATCTTATAGTGACTCATCTTATAGTGTATCAGTCTTACAGTGTCGACTCCGACTTACATCGCAAGGAGGCTGTCTTGGAGTTGGGCAGTTTAGCAGTTCTGTTAATGTTTTGTTTAGGGACAATTCATATGGAATGCTTGCGTGCATATGAAGGGTAAGTTCAGACGCACGTATTCGTGCCTCATGCCTCGTGGCGGCCGCGCGTTCTTTTCAGTGATGATGTTCATGCGGCATTGACCGTACTCCATGGAAAATCCCCGCAAATATCTTAGATGCGTGCGTAGATGGCGAGACTGACGCACACTAGTAAAAATTGTCCATCAGTCAAACTTTCTTGTGGGTGCTTCTCCTTCATTCTTCACTTTTCACGTCTATAAAAAATCATATGCTTTCTGTGGAGCATTTTCTTCGCACCACACTATAATCTAACTTCTTATTAATTGGCAGTTCATGTGTGCGAATCTGAACACGAGAACCAGCCACCAAAAACGAAAAATCTTTACATTATCGTGTTCAGCGCGTTGAGTTGTGTACGAAAATGTATTAAATTTCGACTTTTGCCTTGATTTACGGGTGTTTCGGGCCACTTTTGTCATGTTCAGGCATGCTAAGCCCTTTTAGCACCCAACATTGGTTTACATCACAGTTGGAATGAGTGATACTGACCTGTGATTACAAGACGGTTTAAAAGGGAAAAGGTGAAAGCAATGCCTTTAGAAGGAAGAAGATGACCGAGGCGCACCATAAATGATACGGATGAGGGTTGCGCCGGCACGGCCGTCGGGTAAATGATAGAAAACAGAGTACTGCTTTAGCTGTATTCATAATGTGTCGAAGTCCGATCCGGTCGAACAACAAAAATGCGTGTCGATTCTCGTCGGAATCCGACCGACGAGGATCGATACGCATCTTTTGTTATCCGACCGTATCGGACTCCTACGCACTATAAATGCAGCCTATGAAAGCAATGCGCTGGCGTCCATTAGTAGGGAAACGTTACTGGACGGGTCCACATTAGGGATGAGAGGAAGTCAGATTTGAAATTTCGGAAGTCGGAACTCGGAAGTCGGAAGCTCCAAAAATCACCGGAATATCGGAAGTACCGGAAGTCGGAAGTACAAAGGGTACAAGTGAAGAGGGAAGTGCAGAGGGTACAAGTGATGCATATGTGTATGTATGTATAGTAATGGTCATCCTCATTCAATGCTGTTCCTTTGCGGCCATATCACTAATATCATCACGCATCACCAGCGCGAGCTCATGCAATGGCGGGAGCGTAGCGGTGTGAGCCTGGAATGGTTTCATTCCGTAATGATAGCAACTGTTTTCGGCCGGGAATAGCTTCATTCACTAGAGGAATGAAGCTGTTATCAAGCACCACCGCTACGCTCACGCTCTTGCACCAGCTCGCGCTGGTGATAGGTGAAGGCACGGTGATACGGCCGATAAAGAACAGCACTGAAACAGAATGACCACGACTATATGCGTATGCATATGAATTCCCAGAGGTGTATGCAGTGGTTAACTCACTGAACTTCATCTAAAACGCTATTCCCAATAATGTTGAGAAGTTGTGAAGCTAATTAGTAAAGATAATGAAAAATAAACTAAAAATTACGTACCATCCTCTCCGATATATTTTGAAAAATGAGCAAATGAACATGGTTACTGCAGCCCTCAGGTAGTTACTAAAAACGAAACGTGTGTAGTTAAATTGTTAGTGATGGTGAATGAAAACGGAAGGTTTCCATGTTTTCACCCACTTTGNTACCATCCTCTCCGATATATTTTGAAAAATGAGCAAATGAACATGGTTACTGCAGCCCTCAGGTAGTTACTAAAAACGAAACGTATGTGATTAAATTGTTAGTGATGGTGAAAAAAAAAAACGGAAGGTTTCCAAATTTTCACCCACTTCATCAGCATCTTGCCAAAAGTTGAAGAGGACTGTTAAACTCCTTGATCCTGCTGTTTGACTTCCTCACACTGACATTTCCCTCGCAAGCTGTTTTTGAATTTCGATCATACTCTTTAACATATTCGCGACCTCACACTGTTGGCATGGTGCGCCACGTGGGACACAGGCTTTTCCTCAAGCACGCATTTGTGCTCGACCGGTTGAGCACGTGGTCCCACGCGTCGCACCATGTGTGCCAACCGATTGAGCACATTGTCGCAAATATATTAATGGTCTTTAGAAAGGCACTAGCAGCAGAACTGAAGCCAACAGCATTATTTACGCTTTTTTGAAAGACTTCAAAAAAACAATTGTGAAAGTCCCTTTCGAAGATTGCTGTCACGCTCTATTTGCGTGGTACCGTGTGTGAGAACAACATTCGAGGAAAAACAGACAGATAGATAGCTAAGAAAGCGTCATTTTCTTTCTACAGCTTCTGTGCAGTGCACATAGCGCCGATTTCTCCTTCAAAAACTGCGCAGAAGTCAGTGGCAGTCATTGGCGGACGCATTATTGGGCAGCCAGGGGGAAGAATATAGGTTGAATAGCAAGAGTTTCCGTCATTCTGCAGATTTTTTTGAGCAAAATTTCAAAGGACAAAGTTGAATACTAATTTTATTGTCACACGATTAAATTTGAATCTATAAAATTGATGATGAAAGTAAAGAATACAAGTTGACCTGCTATAAAGTATTTTTAGAAATATTTTAGCACCTCCCCCCACCCTCCCCGCTTCCCCTGCACCTGTGTCTGCCGCATGTGGGAGTTCATGCAGGAAAAATGCGACTTATTCAATGTCCATATTAAACTTCCAAAAACTTCCGGCTTTTTTTCGCATTTTTCAAAAGTCGGAAGTCGGAAGCCCAAAAAACACCGGAATATCGGAAGTTTCGGAAGTCGGAAATCGGAATTCCGCTCATCCCTGGTCCTTCTGTCAGAGTGGTGCGGCAGAGCTCAGCAGTGGGCGATATATACACGAAGCTAGCGAAGGGAGCCTGAAAGAATTGTGAGGGTTCAGCGTTAGCCGGGTGATCAGCCTGGTTTTGCTAAATCTGCAGGAAACTGTTAAGGCGCAGGAATTATCCACTGTTTTGGATCAAAAATTGTATCGGCTCAAAACGATAATCAGAACAATAGGTAAAGTCTAGCTCGCTCAGCTTTGGGAAAACCAATTTTCGCTTCCAAATCCTTTGGAAGGCAAAAATTGAAATTTTTAATATTTTATCTCTTTACCCATTACTCATTTCATTAGAAGCCCGTGTTGAGCATCTTTCACCAATGTAAACTGTATTGTGCTGTCCTTTCAACAGTGATGGTTTCTCTACAGACTTTGCTGTTATACCATCTTAGCAAATCTGATCCACTATTGAAGTTGAATGGTAGTCGGTGGCGAGGGCGTTCATTCTTGTCGGCAGCTATGGTCACATTCCATTCAATAGAAAACAAGAAGCAGCGAGAAGTGAGGAATGCAACTGTTACACTGGGAAAGTATAAAAAGATGGTATACTGCTGTTATACTGGCAAAACAAGAAAAGAGCTACAAAATAGTCTATGACATGCAATCAAGCAAACTTTAAATGGTCGTGCAAGAAGAAATAAAAACCGCTCGCATTCTTTCTCGACTCATTACGAGGCGCTTTCATCACTTTATGGATCCCAAATTGGCATATCCGTGTTCGGAAAGAGCAATCCAGCAGAATACTTACTAAAAAAGTAGTGAAATAGCGCTACGACGGGGAATGTGATTTCTGTGTAAGTGCACAAAGAATTTGGGAAACCAAAAATAATACATATTAATAGAACTGCACCTATTTTGTAGTTTTCTTGGAGCATCTTCTGCGTTCAATAATAGGGGGAGTCTACGTCTCTCAGGGAAATTTGGAGACTCTTCCCAAATAGAATAAATTTGAGAGGGAAGCAACGTCCATTATCTGCGCGCTTGTGTTTACGTCTCACAAGGTTCGTTCACTTAAGAGAAAAAGAACCCCTAGAAACAAATATTATGTATTCAAGATCAGGTAGGAAACGGAAGATGACTACAACTTTTCTGATTTTCTGTTCTACCTAGACTTTTGCCGCATTATGCCGCATATAATGTACAGACAAATTCATGTTTTGTGTTTGTTTTTGCATTGGCGTGTTTTTGTTGTTTTTGCATTGGCATTCATGTTTTTGCATTGGCGTCTCCTAGCAAAGCAGTACGGATAAAAGATGAGCGTCATTGTATTGCATTCTATTCATCATACACTCAGCTTTAGTATTGATGCGAAATATAAATAAGTACCTCCTTGCGAGTCTGATACGTACTACCGTCAAAATCGATGTACGCCTACATGACGGGATGGCTTTTCTGGTGATTTTATCTAATTTCTACACAATGATCTCATAACCTAGAACTCGGACAATTTCTTTCCAACTCAACTTGTAGAGATGAAACATAAAAAACAGTACGCACATCAATGCTGTCCCTAGAAAACATCGCATCGTTTCCAAGAGCATCCACCATTTCCTTGTGATAATAGTCGAGTAAGGGGTTCAGTAGCTGCCTCCTATTCTCGACTGTTGCACTCGTACTCAGAACGCGAAGTAAGTCCTCCACCTAAATCAGAATTAGCGTGCTCATTTGCCACAGGAGCCATGTCTTTTTATCCGACCTTATTTAAACTCAATCTCAATCAACAATACTAGACTCCATCTTATGGAAGCGTAAGATGTATTTTTTGTGGAAAGTGAAGATGGTGACTCATAATAGGGATATTTCACTTGACAGTTGTCATTCAGCCCCCCCCCCGCTCCTCCGATCCGGTCATCCTGTCGTGGTGGGGTGGCTTGAAGCTCGTTAGCTTATCACCAATCCCTCAAGTTCTACGATGCTGGCTCATCGCTATGGACTGGAGGTTGTGGAGCTTTCGTGCGGACCAAGTGACGGAAATGCCTCAGGAAGTAACCGGATCAAGGAGGCTAGTCTGCCAGGGTCTGCAAACCGCGCAGATAAAAACCAAAACAAACGCAGAAATCCAGCTGAAGAGAGTGCCAATGCCCGGCTCAGAAGAGAGGGAGAGAGAGCGTTCGAAGAGCGCAAGGACGTACCAAACCTGGAAAGGAGCTGACGAACGAAACTGCCGGATAAACAAGAGCGCTCTGGAAACGGAAAGGAACATAAGCGAAAAATTCGTTGTCTTCATCTGTTGCACCAAAATTTGAAGCACGAAATCTTCCTACGAAGGTCTTCGTATGGAACACCTGAATACGTTACATAGTTCCAAACACGAGGTCATCGGGATCTGCGAAACACAAGCCAGAGAACAATAAAGCATTGTATGGAGAGATACATGAAACGAACTTATCATTGGAAGCGAAAGTGGGAAACATCAGTCGGTGCAGGCTTCATCATCAACAAGAAAATAGCAAGCAAGGCCACTGATGTCATTATTCACTCTTCACGAATACCAACGATGAAGCTCGACGTGAGGGAAGGAAGCCGCTATACATTGTAGAAGAAGAGTACGCACCGCACATCGACCATGGCATGGAAAAAATTGAATCCTTCCACTCAGAACTGGCACACCACTCGAAAAAACCAGCATATTAGATTCCCGCCTCAACTTTGTTGCTCCGGGAAATACTTCTGGATGGGATTGCACGCAGTTAGAGCTAAAAATGCAGTGCTTTTGGAAATGTTCCAGTTCCTTTCCTAGATGACTCTACTGAATCTGGGTAAAACGCGATTTCATACTCGATATAATTGCGTGTATATATATGTATGTAATTCCTATCACCACCTCCGAATTCCTTCTTATCATGATAGACTCAAGAAATTCAAACTCGAGAGCCTTTTGCAACGATGCACGCTTAACGATCTTGTCTTCTGCTTTAAAGTCTTACGAATGATTTGCAAACTTAGGGCTAGTAAATACTGGGTCTTTAGCCCATGTAATGGCCGCTTAGATACGTTTATATTGCACGATAAGAAAATTAGCAGTAGATTTAATTCTAAAATTCTCAGTACCTTATCCATGTGTGGTGCTAGGTGGCTTCGTCGATTACCGAATGATGTCTTTTGTTCTCTATCGTCCTCTATTTTCGAAACCAGACTAAGAAAACTAAATTTCCTTCCTCTTCTGGGAATCAAAGATATTTGAAATTTTTTTAACCATTTGTTTGTGGCAACACCATTCTAAGAACCTACAGTCTCAGAACAGAACTGCTGCATACTCCTACACATCAATGACGAAAACTCAGATCGCCCCTTGCTTTTATATAAGTTTTCAGTGTGCGAGGAGTTCTCCAGCTAATTTTTATCCTGAAATTGATTCCCTGTTGCACGTTCTTACTATTATTCTCATTTTTTAGTGAATTCGATTCCTTATTTTCTGCTGGCAAATCATGAGACTAAGAGGAGACTGATACTGCGAGGAACCGACAGAGAAGGAACCTACGATATTATCCTACTTGAGCAAATGTATCACAGGAAAGGAGAATTGCTCAGGTTTAGAGGAGAAACGGGTGGCTTGATATCCTCTCTGTTTGTGGGAGCAGTTACGGGCGAGATGCAATGATGTCTCAGAGATTTTGCACAGCAGAAATTTTGTGAGTAAGTACTGTCACTCTTACCGTGCAACTGGGATACACCTTGAAATATTTTATTTAATGTATCTGGAGAGCTTCTCATTTTCTACCCTGAGTTTCTGATCCACCTTCTGTATGGCGCACTTTGTGCATATTAGTAAATAAATAAATAAGTATTGTTTGGCCTAGTTTCGTTGAGCCTATGCGAGATTGCTATAGATCTTCATTAGGCTGACGCGTTTCGGCGAAAAGCTCGTGGAAATTTCGAGAGCAACCGCTTCAGCAAAACGAAGACCAGACAGATTGTCTGAAGAAACTGTAATGCTCCACCACAAGAGGAGAGACATGAACCGAACAGAAATCGAAACCAATTGTGGAGAACTATGTAAGCTCATTCGAGAGATAATGAAGAATACACAACTTCAGAAACCAGAGGTTTTCTCAAGCTGCGGGAAAACACAAAAGCTTTCGGAAATGCCGAAAGAAAATAACAAAGG
The DNA here is from genome assembly GCA_000688135.1 of Ancylostoma ceylanicum. NCBI lineage: Eukaryota > Metazoa > Nematoda > Chromadorea > Rhabditida > Ancylostomatidae > Ancylostoma > Ancylostoma ceylanicum. Next base: position 2,105,604 of record JARK01001354.1, on the reverse strand, counting down.
AAGCTACAACATTGTCCGCACTGCTAGCAGAAGATCGAACGCGATCCACAAAGAGAACAGATATGGAACGCAGATGTGAAAAGAATGAAAAGATAGTTCTACAGAGTGCGGCAAAAGTCTTTGGACAAGTCTGTCGAATTCGAAAAGCCTTAGATTCAATTGAAATCAATGCGGTAATAACAGCTGTAACACGTGGATTCGCCTATTTTACAACAATATCGAGATACCTATAAGCCCTGGAGTGGCACGGCGTGATGAAATATCTCGAAAACTCTTCACCGCTGCATTGGAAGACGTCTTGAAACTTCTACTGGAGCAGAAGAGGCGTCAATGTTGACGGCGAAAGAGTACATCTTTTACGATTTGCGGACGAAATTGTCCTATTTGCTCACGATGCCACCACAGCGACAAAAATGCTGGAGGAGCTGAACGAGTGGGGGGTGTTGGCGAGGGTGTTGGCCTTCGTATCAATAGAGCGAAAACGATAGCAATGTTGGTAAATTGTGCCGAAGAAGAGATAATGGTCGAAAGCGAGAAGATCGAAGTCGTGGACAACTACATATATCTCGGCCAACAGGGGTAGGATTCATGAACACATAACCAATCAGACCCAGGCTAGCAAACCAGCTTTCGCATCCTGGGTCTCCTCTCGCTGCGTAGTCTGTGCAGGACCATCCACGCTAACCATCGTTGGTTTGCGTGGTTAACGTTTCATGAATCCCAGCCCAGATCACAAATGACCACACGATCGAAAAAGAAATCCGAAGGAGACGGTGTGCAGCGTGGTCAAAATTCAAAAATATGGAAGAAATCCTCAGGAAGACGAAAGATGTGAACACCCGAGTACATCTGTTCAACATCAACCCTGCGCTACTTTATGGTTGCGAAACGTGGACAATACGAGAAACAGAGAAAATGAAACTGCTGGCCACGCAAAGGGCAATGGGGAGGAAAACTTACTTCAAATGAGATTGCGACAAAGAATCTATAATATAACGAATCGGATCGCAATCTATCTATAATCTATAATCTATTATCTATTAGGTCGTCAAGTATGAAATGTCTGATTTTGAATGAGACAGTTTCGAGTAATGTTTCTCCAACAAGATGAGGTACGAGCAATCCAAATATGCCCCTATGCTACCGGCAGAGCCTTGCCATCTTAGCGGTAGCATGGCTGCGCCAACAGCTTGGAAGCCTGGGAAGCAAGCGGCGATAAGTAGGCGAAGGGCGTTTCCAACATCATGTTGAAAGTGGAACATTTTCTCTTCCAAGAAGTGGGCTAATACTCGGGAGAATTCGTGGTCATGTAGAGCGAGGTTTGGCCAATGCAATGAATGGCAGGTGGATTCCTCTCCTTGCTCCCCTTGTTAACGTAGCGCGGTTTTGCGAAAAATGGTCAAAAAATGGCACCAATTTTTGGGGATCAAACTGTGGAAAATTCGTTCATCGAGCCACTTCACCTTGTCGTATTGTCTTGAACACCTGAATAATATAGGTTTGTGAACGTCAAACCTTGCTGCATATAGTGGCATAGTTTGACTCCTATCCGCTCACGCCACAGCTTCCAGTTCATCGTAATCCAGATTCATCACAGCGCTCACTTTGCAGGTTTATATCACCGCCGGGAAGAAATCTCCCACAACATCGGCGTCCCGTTCCTTTATTAGCCACTCCCTCTCCAAACATTTCTTGGGTATTTGGAGTTGTCCTTGCTTTACAGGCTCCGCGATGGAAGCCATATTCCAAAACGATACGATTTTTTGTCTTTGAGTAGTTTCACAGAAGTTCTTCTCAGACAAGAATTTTAAAGTTGACCAAAAATCAAATAGGTAATTTTGAGAGAGAGAGAATGTACCTTCATAATGGAAAGAAAGATGAGAGTGACTCTGCGGAAACCTCGAAGATACCAGCTGTCAAACTGACCACTCAAAAAATCAGACATTTCATACTTGACGACCTAATATTATAATATAACGAATCGGATCGCAAATTCAATTCACCTTTCCCGCCCTTGCCAGCGCGTGAATTTAGAATTGGGGCGCGCAATCACACGGCGAAGCCGGCCCTGGTTTTTCGCTTTCTCTGTTTTCTTCGTTTTTTTCAGTGATATTGTTGTCTTTTTCTTGTTGTTTATGTGATGTTTCATTGTACTTGTTGTAACTTTATTGTTGTCTTTTCTATCTTTGCAGTTTTCTGAAGGTTTTACTACGTGTCTATATGTTGCTGTTTCCTTCTTCCTCTTCTTCTTGTTATTCTTTCTTCTTCTTTTGTCTTTTCACTTCCTCTTTCCTCTTCTTTTCCCCGCTCTTTCCTTCTTTTTCTCTCTCATGTTCTTTTTTCTTCTTGTGTGATGTTTTTAGATGTGTGATGTTTTTAGACAGATATTGAGATCATTTCTTTTTAATTTAGAGATAGGAGGATTGGATGATGTTTTAGATAGATACCGAGATCATTTCTTTGTTAATAGTAAGTTTACATGATTTTCGCACATTGCCTGGATACTATCCTTGTATTTCATCAGGGATCTCGCTGATAGTTGCCTGTATCTATCTCTATTTTTGCTATACTAAGTCTTTACTTCCAGGTAAGAGTGTTATCGGTAGCAAGATGCGGTGTCGGAAGCCTGCTGTCACATCCCGTTTATGATCTTACTGTGCGCACAACCAACGTGAATCGTGGAGTCTTCACCAACTCTAGGTCGTCTACCATGCTGTTGTCGTAGGTGCAGGTAATTACTGCTTGAAATTTTGCAGAAGTTACAGGAACATACTTTGTAGGGTGTTGATGAATTTTCGCGCGGTTTTTGAGTGATCATTGCGAGACTGTGCAACATGTGTTGGTAACACGGAGGCGTCGACGAATTTTTATATTACGAAGCAAAACGATGCCTTCAAGCATTGGATGATTCTCCAGCAGGGTCATAGCAGGGATTTCTCCTCTCGGTTTGAGGTTGGGAGACACTGATACTCCTTGACGAAACCATCTGGGTGTAGGAGTACCACAACTTTAGTTTAGGAAATAATGGTGGTGGCAGTGTGGTGAATTATGGGGATATCTTGCTTGATGCCTAACGAGTCAGCACTAAGGTGAACTCACAGATTTCGCACGCGACTGTAAGACCGACATTTTTGTATTCGGGGGGATGAAAACCTGTGGGATTGGGTATGTAGCCGCTGTGTTTCCCTACGACGGTTAAATATACTGGATACGGGTCCAGATTCTGCCGTTTTACCTCCATTTTCATCCGGATGTTCATAAGTTTTGAGTGGTTGGGGTTGGTCGGTTTTTTTTCGGGATGCTAAAGTACTTGGTTTCATTCTAGAATCACAGAGGCATTTAAACGATGCATGCTTGATAAATTAGTTTGGTTTGCGAGAGGCACCCAATGTACCAACTCAACCTTCTTTCCAAATTCTATTAGAATATGGGACATCACCGATTTCCTGGTGCAAGTCGTATTCTAAAATCATTGAATATGTAATGAATTTCTGGAATAGTTTAATATGTCAGCCCTGTTCTCATCATTTGGAGCAACGCTCAATGAAATTTCCGTGTCTGAGACTTCGCAATCTTCACCGGCTAGTGAGGAGGCAGCGGTGGCGCAGAGGATTGGGCGGGGGAGCGCTCACCAAGTATGCCTCGCGAAATTTCCTTATTTTTTGCATTTTGCTTTATAGAAGATGGTTAAGATCCTCTGATTTGGTTTGTCTTCAATTATCTATTTTTACTATTATTGCACTGAAGGCTGCAGTGCTGGGTATTATATTGTTTTTCTGGTACAGGTATGGTCTGTTAGCTCAGGGAGTGCCCATGGGAGGACTTTGTCTGCAGTTACAACCGTACTGGTATCGACCAAGCGATTGGCTGGTCCCACCTATATTCCAAACCGGTGGTATGATCCCTTCCATTCAGATGTTTCATTACTGTTTCCGAGAGAACCAGCCGACATGTCGACCGATACGATTGCGGTCGTAGTTGCAGACAAAGTTCCTCCAAGGCCCTCCCTGAGCTAACAGACCATACCATGTGTGTTTGTTCTCTGGATCGTGAGATAGAAGCGATTACAGAGAACGTCAATCACGATTGCCACTCCGGCGGCCGCAACATCCATGCGGCGCGGGCGAGGCAACACTTAAGATCCACGGCGCTAGCCCGCGCCACGTGGATGTTGCGTCCGCAGGATTGGCAGTCGTGATTGACGCTCCATGTACAGACAAACACACAAACAAATGAATGGTGATCAATCTCTGAAAAGTGTATGAGCATTTACACAACAGAAATTTTTCGTGCTGATAGCGGCTGCGCGGAAAGTCATGAGAGAGCGTATAGCTTTAAGGAGAACACAAGCGCTTGCATAAACACACCCTCTAATCAATTATTCTTCAATCAATTATACATAGCCGTTGCGCCAATCGGCGGTTCACAATTGTCATGAAAGCCAAACTCAAAAATTTCGCTGAATCTGAGCTGCCAAACAGTTTGTATATGCTGTGATGCTTATGCTCTTTCAAATACAATCTAATTAATGTAGTTTTCCGTAGATTTTAGCGACGTTCATTCTTGTATATCTACAGTTTTAGATGCCACATGCTCGCTCCGGTGCCGATAAACTAAAAGTCTTCCACTACTCCATCGCCGACATTATCCATTTTGTAATATCCGTCTTTCTACATGTCTTTTCAACTGTATTTTACTTTTTGCCAACCATCTTTAGAATAGTTAAGTGTATCATCAAGTATCTATGTAGCAGGACACGAAATTTTTCAATAAAAAAGACTAACGAATAAAAAAAAAGAGTTTATTCCAGAATTATTGCAATGCTAGGGTGGCTTGAGGAAGACGGGTTATAAGAACTCTTCAAACACAGGACCCACTGAGCTGAGAATGCTTCAGGGAACCAGAGTGGAGGAATTCGTTAAAGGGGAGGGGGGGGATAAAAGAACCTATCAAGGAGCGGATCCACTGAGTTGAGAGTTTCTCAGAGGATTCGGGTGGGAGGAACATGTCAAGGAGGGGCTCCATTGAGCAGTGTCTGATCGAACGCGAACCTGTCAAGGAGGGGACCCACAGAGTTGAGGGTCTGTCGGGGGACCTCGGTAGAAGGAACTCCCAAAGGAGGGGATCCCCTGTGATCCCCGCACTTCAAGGGGACATTAGGGTGGGGTTCTTTGAGTCGAGAAGGTAGTGGGAACTCCCTTTGTGGAATGAAGTCAAGGAGGAATTTCTTTGAGTTGGTCCCAGGGAATTCGCTTGGCTTGGAATGATCAAGAGGAGCCCTTTTGTAGGATCACATCTGGGTGGGGCCTCTGTGTTTAGAATGTCTGGGAAACACGCCTCGTCGGAGGACTTCCAGGAGGGCTCATTTGGGTTAAAATGGTCGCAGGGCACCCGCATTGCAGGAGGTCATCAAAGAGAAGCTCCGCATTTCAGGAGCTGGGAACCTGATTGGCGCGAAAAAGTCGACGAGAACTCACGTTGTAGGATAACATCAAGGAGACCGTCCTCTGAGTTGAGAGTGGAAAAAGGAACCAGTCCTGAGGGCGGACAGGAGAGTATCCTCTGGGTCAGGGAGAGCACTATTCTATGTTCAACATCGTTAGTATCTGGGAAGGATTTTTGCTTCAAAACAGTGAAAAAGAAGCGATTCTGATTGGTTCTTAGCGTCTTGTGTTAATTAGCGCAGTTTCTGGATTCAAAAACCATAAATGAGTTGAAATGTCCGACTTTCGATGACCTTTGCTTCACGATGTGCCAGCTGAATTTTTCCGACTTAACAGAGAAGCACTGTCTCTAAGACAGAAAATCGTTGCGACGAGACAGTCAATCCTCTTCCTCAACCGATGTCTGCATTATCGCGTTATCCCCAACTTCATCCGGCGGAAACGACTTCACAACCTGTGCGGACTGCCAGAGAGCGACCATCAAGTGAAAGCCATCCAACTGCGTCTTCTTCGAATAACAATCAGAATGAAACAAGACCAGATGTACGCAATGATGAAGAAGTGCATATCGAAAGAAAAACATTGTGCTTATCACTTGGGCGACCGCCTCTGGAAGAGTATAGTAGGTGGGTCGATTTCGATATGCGATCGTATTCGGTCTAACATCAAGAGAACCCTACAGAGGAAATTCGACCGACTGTCAACTAGGTCGGGGAGTGACGCTGCACAGCCACCGAATGCTATGAACCCTTGCAACAACAGTGACCACGAAATTAAGACTGCAGAGTATGTACCATCTCGAGTGACCGTATTGGGAGGATTCTCGCTCCCTAAAAACGCGCTTTCAGTTCTTGAATTGGGCCCTAATTTTTCACCATCACAGCCCATTTCTACGATGGTTCTCTGTAACATCACTTGTGCATTACATGTACTTCAAGATAAGCTCCGCAACAAAGTAAACATCGATTGTCTGCATGAGAGCCAAAGACCAGCTGAATCGCGTCTTACGATACCTTTCCCAAGTGCGTTCTTTAAACAACAAACTGCCAATCCAAGCGTAGACGTGAGCTTCCGACTATTTGCAGATGAGGTGTACAAAATTCTAGCACGGCAACGCCAGAGAAAAACCCGCTCCAATTTATCCTTTGCACAAAAGCAAGACGTAAAAGAAGTCCGAGAGTTGATTGAAACTGCGCAAATAAGACTGTCAACGAGTGGTAAGGGCGGCGAGTTTGTGGTCACTCCTCACCAGCTGGATATCGCAATAACAGAACGACACCTCCAAGATGCTTCTCTATATCGCCCATCGTCGTCCAGCGAATTTCAAACACAATACCGCAAACTGAACAGAGAATGGGTAAAAGAAGCAAAATCAGCTGGATTGCATCCAACTGTTATTGCTCGCCTCAAAATCGAACTGCCTGTTTGCCCTGTGCTTTACCTCCTTATCAAAACCCATAAGCTTAAATCCAGCAATGATCTGAATTCCAATGACCCTTCTACTTTCAAAGTCAGACCCATCATCAGCTGCGAAGGAGGGCCCACGGATAGAATAGGGTGGTTTCTCAATACTATTCTTGTACAATTGTTGAACTACATTCCTGCCCATCTAACAAATACTCGAATGTTCCTGGACCGGTTGCAAAGTACAAACATTACCGAAAACTGCGTTATGGAATCCTTTGATGTCACTGCGCTCTACACTAATGTGTCAAATGATTCTGCTATGGAAGCGATTTTTGAGATGCTTAATGAACACAGAGGTAACATCAATCTCTACGGTTTCTCGGTTCCTCAGCTTATGACCCTTCTGAAAGCGTGTCTTAGCTGTAATATATTCAGTTGGTCCGGTAAACATTTCGCACAGATCAGAGGCTTGGCGATGGGTCAGAGGTTAGCTCCCACCCTAGCAATTGTTTTCATGTCCAGGATTGAAGCTCCAGTCTTACAATGCCGTCCGCTACTTTACTGTCGATATATTGATGATTGTTTTATCATCTGCGCAACCCAAGCTGAGATGGACAACTGTTTTGAATTGATGAATGGGCAAAACGAACACATAAAGCTCACAAGAGACACACCCCTCGACGATTGGCTCCCATTCTTGAACGCTCAGATTAACATCACTAACGGTATCTGCAGAACCAAATGGTATCGCAAACCGAGTAACAAGAATATTTTGGTGCACTTCCGCTCCGCGCATCCCACTCATGCAAAGAAAGCTATTGTTACAAACATGTTTCGAACAGCAGCAAGGGTATGTAGTGGGATTGAAGAGAAGAAGGAATCGCTAGCACTTGCACAACGAGTTGCTGCAATGAACGGATATGTCCAGCAAACATCTAGGCCTAGAAAGCGGAAAGAAGTGTTACCACGAAGTCGCGACTCCACGCACGCGGAAAAAATAGCCTTCTGTTTGCCTTTCATCTCCGATGAGGTTAGCACTGCCATCGGCAGTGTCTGAGGAGAGCTGCTCTGGATAAATATGTTATGGTTGTAGAGATACCACCCAATAACCTCAGGCGCCAACTCATAAGAAACCGAATGTACGACCGTGTATGCTCCACACCAAAATGCGTCGTTTGCCCTGAAGGCCGTGCAGGCGACTGCATGATCTCGGGAGTGATCTACATGATCTGTTGTAAAAGTTGCGGTGAGGAGTATGTTGGCGAAACGGCACGTCCGTTATGTGCGCGCATAAAGGAGCACTTGGATGGCAAAGAGAAGTCACGTCTAACCACGCCGTTAGGCACCCACAGAAAGGTACAACATGATGGAGCGAATTTTGAAGTTACAGTGAAAATCTTAGCGCGAGAACCTCAAACAGCCGCTCGCAAGACTTTGGAGGCGTTGTTCATTCACGCGAAAGGTCCAAAGATGAATCGCAAGGGAGAATGCCTCTCAATCACAGGGAACTTTCACCATATCTGGGATTGCTCTTCTGATTCCAAAGAAGGCACCCAGTCATCCGCTCTAGTAGTCAGTTAGCGGTCGCTCCGATCGTCACGCAGTGACATCAAAGTGGTGAGCGTTTGGTCTAGCAGCTAGCTCCATGATTGAAGAACAGGCTTACAATTTCGTTTGTATGGTTCTTGAAAGATTTGGCCGGATGGTTTGCTTATCGAATCGCCCAATGCCCATTTGTTTCTCAGCTGATTGGACGCGTTTTCGCGGTTGCATTCGGCTGCACCCGAACGCCGAAATCTTTTTGGGGCGCGGGAATGATCGATTGTCAGCTGATCTATTCGGAAACCACCGCACTTTTGGAGTGAATTCCGTCAGTATGCTCTCTGAATTACATCAATTTTCATTTTCTCATTTTATGTTTTTTGTAACCGTAAATCTATTTCATTAGTATTCTAGGAAAACTACAGCTGTTTGGCCCCCATAAGGGCTGGTTTCTGTCGTAGCTTTGATTTCCTCCAGTTTCTTCCCCGTTAGCGAAGTTCATGATGTTCCGATTCTCAGATAATATCTCTGCTTACTGGTACTGTTATTCCAATGGTCATTTCTTTTGCTGCCGTGCGGAGATGTTGCGGTTCGAAAGAGATAACTGATTTTGCGAACATCCGCATGGTGAAACAGACTGGCCTATCTATCTTTTGCTATCGGGCCTCATCCGATGGCTCGCGTAACTCGACCATACCTGTTGGAAGAAACGCGATTACGAACATCTAGAAACGGTATTTCTAGAGCCAATAGAAAGTTCTGTCTTTTACAAAGTGTTGAGGACCCTCCATCCTTACGAAATATGCCAAGATCTCAAAGACAAAAATTTCCGTGGGTGCTGCCTTCAAGTGGTTCTTGAAGCGCAAGAATTGGTGCTCAGCGCTTTCCATCAAAACGGATATCAACAAATGTGGGAGCGAAAAACTGGGGCTACTCCATGGTCCTAATGACAGCCAATTTCTACCAAATTTGCTCTCGAGAAGTTTTTCCATTGGACTAATGGGCAGCGGTCAGGTATTGCACGTAGCCTGAAAAGGATTACCGAGGTAATACAAAACGGCGGCGCATTTCCATCAATAGACCCGTCATAGACCCCCTGCGCTCTTCGAATCGTGAAGCTTGGTTTTCTCATCCAAACATTGGTTGGACATACATATCCAAATCGTCGTTAAAAGCATGGAACGATTTTCAGTTCCAGTTAGAAACGCTATGTATAAAAAGCAGGATAGGAATAGCACAAGCAATAGGAATAGCAATAGAATGTTGAGCAATACAACAAGATTGTTATTCACGTTTATTCGGCTAACTTTTCGGTGTCGTCGCGTTCGTCAGAGCCTGGAAAGTCAAGAGCATAAGCAATCTACCCCCTCAAACGCCTCATCACGCTTCTAGACACGAAACGGAAAGATAGACCAAAAACGGTCTCAGAAAAAAGCAAAACCACTAGCGCTGACCTGTGTAGCCGTAGTTCCGCGATGTTAGCCGAGCACCTCATTCAACCTATCGGTCCCTCATTGTGCGGCCGTGTCTACGTTTCCGCACCTCACAACCCTGGACATCAGATACCCTTCTGATCATGCCACGCGGTTGTAAATGTAACACAGATGCCACTCTGGGCGGCCAGAATGATAGAAAAATACGATCAATGTGCTACCAGTTTCGGAGAGGTATTGCAGTCATCGTTTGCCAACTTGCTCAGTGCAGTAGCAGAGATCGGGAACACACAGGGTTCAGTTCTTAAACGCCTCTCTGCCATAGAAGCTCGTTTATCTAGCCTGAGCACCACCTCAACGATCGACCAAAACACGATTTACTCTACTGGTCAAGGTGCAGGCCGACAAGACCAGGATTGAGGAGAAATTACGTAGAATTACCTGGGTTGGTATCCCTGAACAGATGGACGGAGTCAGTACGAGGAGATTCGATCATAAGGCTCTAAAGGAGGTTGTTGGAACTAGCGGCGACCCTGACCTACTCCGAGAGTTCTCCAGAGGAAACATTGTCGCCCATCGCTTTCCAGTAGGTCCACCTAGACAGACGCGCGAAGTAGGATAATCAAGATCGATTTGCCAAGTCAGGACCTCAAAGATATGCTCCTTCAACATATGAAGCAGGGTCGTCAATCTCTAACTAGAAGCTTCATACACTCTTACGCTCGTCGAGATCACACTTCAGAGGAGCTGCAGCTCGACCGAACGCTTCGTAGGAAAGCTGGTGAACTAAACCGAAAGGCGGGTAAGCTACAATTCGTGGTAAGAGATCTCCAAATTGATCGACTCAGACATACGCGCGATTTCCCTGGATATTTGGGCGCTTTTCTGTCATCTCAAACCCAGTTACAGCTCGTCTTCCTCTCCTACTGAGCCGGCGCCTAGCCAGACTGTCTTCGCCAATGATGACGCATCATCATCTTTGCTGCATGGAGGTAGCAAGTCTGCAAATGCAGACGCCACTTTATAGGATAAGGGGAACGAAATTAGGGGTAATCAGCTGAACACAGTTAACCGCCTTTTATCTTTTGATCCCAAAAAAATTCTTGTTTAATGCGCGGTCTGTTATAACAAATTACCTTGTGCACGAGTATAGCGCTAATGGTAGTAGAAAGTAGCCCCGCATCTAACCCCGTGGATCAAAAGCCACAAAGGTCTTGGTACGGCGCCAGCTCGTTGGTCACAGTCTGCGACAAGGGAGTTGAATTTGCTGTGTTATCACGTGGATTAGACGTGGCAATAACTCGACATCACCTGGATATGAGACTCTCTATCAACCATCTTCCGGAAGGTAGTTTAAGAGGCAATACCGCCGCTTGGATAGGGTATGAGTAGAAACTGCAAAATCAGCCGGAATACTTAGAGCTACCACTGCGCGTCTAAAACACGAACTTCCCATTTGTCCAGTCCTTTATTTGCTAATCAAAACTCACAAAATTCCTGCCACAGGTCTCGGTTCAAATGACCCAAGCGATATCAAGGTTAGACCCATTATAGGTATTAGGTGCGTGCAAAAGTTCTAGGGCAGTTGCTACTAGTTCAGCGTTTAACACAGTTTTGCTCCTTACGGTTGCGATGTCCATCGACGATTTTCATGTGTGCTGGTAGCCTGAAACATCTGCTTCTCAAACCACTTCTGGTTCGGTTCTACTTCACAGCATTGCTGTGTTTCAGGTATAAAACTAACGCTATGTGCAGCTAGCAAACTTGTGAAATTTTGCTCAATGAATTCGAATCCGGACGATCAATAATGAAAGGGACTCATATCATCAACACTGCATTTATCTAAGGCCTCTTCTCCAAAATGCCAGGAGCTTAAGAATTCCGTGGAGATGAGACCTTGGAAAACGCCTCATAGCGCAGCAGCAATTCAGTTTTCACAGAGAAGTTTAGAAAGAGCAGGTTGGATCAGACGGAATGCAAAATGGTCAGGGCGTTACGGTAAATTTATCCAACTATATCATGTCACTCGAAAGGAATCGGTAGGAGGGGAAGATAAGTAGATGAGATTTCCATGAACTGAGCGAAGAGCATCAACAACGACACCTACAAGTCTGCATATATTCATTCTCCAGATATTCTATCAAGCCGTTTCTTGAGTGGAGCTTTTTAATAAGAAGTGGGTCACGTGCTACAATGAAAGGAGGCTGTTGCAACGGCCTACCCGAAAACTGGGCAAACTATCGCTACATCCTTGGAAATTTCTTTGGCCTTTCTTGTCAGTACCTTGAGTTATCCAAGGCGAATTTTTCCCAAATGGCTGCACAATAACCGATGAGTGCTACACTTTCTTGCACAAAGTAATGAGGAAAATTCTCTCCAAGGCAAGGCCAGCACAGGCGAACTTACGTGTTCAAACGCTGCTTCGGGATAACCCATACCAGCATGTCAAAGTGGCATGAAAATGGCCATTTATGCTTCAAAATTCTAACCTATCCCGTATTGCTCCCAGGACCGCTTCCAATAGACTCTCACCTTTTCAGGCCTCGACACACCTAAATCCGCCGCAAAACCTTTGATGAACAAACCCTTCTCGAAAATAACGTGTGCCGCTCTTTCGAGTTTAAACCTGTCAAAATTTAGGCTACTAGGAAAGCCTTTTTCTGTGTCGTATTGGCCACCTTACAAGGATGGCAATGCTTTTCAATTTGAGTGAAATAGTTGACCTTGAGCAGAGTAATTGTGTTTCAAAGAATTAGGTGCAACTGCCCCGGAAATTTCGCACGCAGCTAATGGTATCGGGGGCCCTGGCGGCATAGGTGGAATAGTTGTGAGAAGGAGTTCTTAAAAGTGAAGGTTGGTGAGAAAAATCGTGAGTGTGTAAGGTGGAGATCAGTGAGCGCCAGGTG
>JARK01001354.1:2081454-2092724 GCA_000688135.1 Ancylostoma ceylanicum | reverse complement strand
GGGGGGGGGGGGGGTGACGTAATACTATTAGTACTACTAGTGCCCCTTCGGGACGCTAGAAAGTGGGTTGGGGCAGCCACTTGAGGTTCGAGCAGAAGTTGTAACTAAAGAAGTTCTCAGAAAATTAACAGAAGAGCAGAACAATTCAACATGTAAATTCACTTCCCGGTGCATTAATATTTCCAGCCGTCTGTTTTTGTCGGTGCACTTCTCACATGCATTTGAACCTGCCAGTCACTCCCAACTCTGCGCGGGAAAAATCTTCAAATGAATGGTCCCTCAAATACCTCAGAGGAAGTAGTGGTTGTCGATTGAGATATAAATGAGAACGAGGACGAGAGTTGTCAGCAAAATACGATTATGTGAAAATAAGCACAAGTGAGCGCTGGAGCTACAATACCCGCACTAACTTTGCTAAAAATGGACGTTCAGAACGCGGATTTGCGTTCTTTTCGTTCCGGGGCTATAACTCTCCGCAACAAAGTGATTTACGAACAGAACTAGAGGTCTAGGGTCGCAGTGGGCAAGGCTATCAAACCCTCTAAAATCAGCTCCAAAGCCCTGCTTTGAACACTGAATTGCGAGGATTCTTCAAATTGCCCTGATTTTCCCGCCCATCGCGCGCGTCAAGGTGCGCGGCAAACACTGCGACGGCTCCAAAATCGGCTGAAATAAGAACTTTTTTCGAATTTTTCGTAATAGTTCTCCACAGTTTTCCCACCTGTACCTTGGTGCAAACTCACGAGAAACCGTGGTTAATTTAAGATTATTTGATTTTTAGCGACGGGCACGAAAGACGGTACCAATAAGTTACGTTAAATGGGTATCTGAATAAAAAATAAGCACAATTTCGATAGGCCACTCCGTGTACAGTTACCTTCAAGTGGTGCTGCAGCAGATCCAAAAATTAGGATTTCACTCTTGTCCAAAGTGTGGACTTATTGTTGAGCAATGTGGAAATATCCAAATTGAGAGGGACACAGCTACCTCACTTGGTTGCCTCTTGCCTTCACATTAAGATCTGCTAGGGAGTACAGTGTGCTCTTCCAGGAAATGCGTTGATCCTAGTTGTAGCTGTCCTCGGTTTTTGGCTAGAGCTGCACTATTTCTGCCCCGCGTTTCACTAAATTTTAACAATCATTGCTAGCAGCCCCAGAAAATAGCCAAAACAGTCGACACCTATGTATTATGGAAGACTTTCTGTATGCGCCCATCTGATATCGAAATGGAGGGTTTCTGAGAGATTCAATTTTTTGGTACTACTGGTGGGTGAGGAGCCTTTCTCCAGCAGAGCTTCCGTGGTGGTATCGTGCATCACCACGCACGAGGTTGTCTTCCGAGTTCAATTCCTCATCACGGAAATCCTTTAGCAAATTCGCAGAATGGCGTTTTCACCACTGCTTAGCCAAGGCGGACCCGCAGCCTGGCGTTTTCCGTAGTCCTTGGCTAAGTAAGACCTGTGCCGTTACATTTGTACCACCGTGCCGGACGCGAGCGAACGCGTCGCCGCCGCCGAACCACTTTGGCGGATGCGAACGAATGCGTCGCGGCGGCCAGGCCACCGTGGCGGACGCGAACGAACGCGTCGCAGCCGCCGGGCCACCGTGGCGGACGCGAACGAACGCGTCGCAGCGGCCGGAGCCGACTGCACAGCTTTGAATTGTGTGGATGAGTTGGTGGGGTGTTATTCTGCTCCGTATAATGCATAGCGTGAAAACTGTAAACAATGTCTCACCCGTAGGCTGCGAGACTGCCAGCGCAGCGTCATTCAGCCATCAAAGGCGATGACGAAACCACTATCGCCTTCATGGCGGAGTGTCATAGGTTGAGGGCCCCAGAACGAAAGCGTGTCTGAGTCCCTAAAAATCGGCCAGCCGTGTCACAGTCTGCGCATCAGGGCTACCATTGTCTATGAGTGCCGCCGCGTCATGACCCCCCTATGTCCGCTGTTTTCGGGCTTACGGCGCTTTGTTAAAGAGGTTACCAATACTACTAATACTATGCGTCACGATTCGCCATCATAGGGTAGCAGTAATACAACAGACAATATCTGGCGTTGCCACCTAAATATGATACTGAGTGAGAATGTGGTCCAGGCAGGGAGACTGCATGGTTTCTGGTGTCATTTATCTTACCGCCTGCAAATCATGTGGAGAGGAGTAAATTGACGAAGTGGGATGACCCTTGGGTATTCGCTTCAAAGAAGATCTGAAGGGACTCGCTAACATCAAAGCCGATGCTCCTCTAGATGCTCATCGCAGGCAATGTCATGAAAACGCTCCACTCACCATAAAGGCCACGATCTTGTCGGATTCACCCGAGACTCTAGCACACAAAACATTAGAGGCGTTTTGAATCATGGCTGGGAATCCAAAAATTAATCGTATGGCTGAGTGCTTCGCTGTGACCAACGAGCTGGCGCCGTACCAAGACCTTTGCGGCTTTTGATCTATGGGGTCAGCTGCGGGGGTACCTTTCTACCAGCAGCGGCATTACTCGTCCACACGGTGGTCTGCTAACATCGCGGAACTACGGCTACACAGGTCAGCGCTAATGGCTTTGCTTTTCTCTGAGATTGTCATTGGTCTATCTTTCTGTTAAATCGGATCTAGTAGCGTGATGAGGCGTTTGAGGGGGTAGACTGCTTACGTTCTTGACCTTCCAGGCTTCGACAAAGGCGACGACACCGAAACGTTAACCGAATAGACGTGAATAACAATCTTGTTGTATTGCTCAACCAGTGCTATTCAAAATGCCAAGATTCAACGACAGTAGAACTTAGGATTTTCTATGAAAAGCTCTTTTTTAGCTCCTAAAATTGCGTGCTGAATTCGGCGGCTTTTTGGCATTTGGCCGCCCTGAAAATTTGAACCGGAACTTTGCGTCACAATTTTTCGCTATATTGCAACTCCTCGGGGAGTGTTTGCGATCAGGAAATGGAAAAATCATATAAAATATAATAAATCCAGCTCTATTGAGCTAGCCCTAGCATGGCGGAAAACATTTCACTTTTGCAGAGAAGTAAGCCAGCAAAGGATGTATCTACAATAACCTATACCCCTGTACATATGTACAGTGACGGCCACATATTTAGCACGCTGCCGATTTTAGGCGATCAACTGATGAAAATATAAAATCTGTATCTCAGGATTGGAATAAGCTATCAGGACGATATTTGAAGATGCGATAAGGCAGAGTGTTCTTATTGCACGCATTCTACGCATTAGAGCTCAAAATGCAGTGCTTTTGGTAATATTCCTGTTTCTCTCCCAGATCACTTTATTGAATCTGGGTAAAATGTGATTTTATTCTCGATACAAATGCGTGTTTTGCTACAGTAGTTTTGGTGAGCAGTTTCTCACCTAAGGGGAGAGCGAAAATTGTCAAAAAGAAATTCAGAAAATACTGGATTTTTTGCCCTAGCCACACTAGAAATGGTGGTTTCACTTTTCATCACATGAAATTGGAAACATGAAAAAGGAAACGTCATTTTCTGGTTTTCAACTCATTCCTCAATCGGACCGCAAGGTGGCTCGAATTACTGCCTATTGACATTATTAAATCTCTAAACAGCAGGATATTCAAAAGGAAGTTGAAAAATATTTCTCTCTTGTCATGCTTGCATGTGGATGTCTGACAATATTTTCTAAATCTACGTGTTTTCAGATACTAGTGCGAAGTTGTGTTGGGCCGCAGCTTACACCATTCTACATTGTGCATCTGCCTTCTATAATATGCCAGTGTTTTTTGAGCTTTTGTTCTCTCATTTTCATTAACTGCATGATGCCTGGATGTTTTACTAGGACCCGACTGGGTTTTAGCATGCTATAGACAGTAAACACTTGATGTGACCTCACGTAGACTAGTCTACAGCTTGTGTCACTTTAGTTGTTTGAGGACTACCAAGGTTTGGTAAACCCCCTTCCTTGAGGTCCCCTTTCGCCCAGGGTCCCAGACGAATTCGTCCGCCATAGGGTAAGTTGCTCATCCGAGCCCTGGTTGCTGGTTACAAACAGGAGTTTAAAAAAATGGTGAGAAAGGATTCATGGTGATGTCAAGGAAAAAGCATGCATTTCCAACCGCGGATTTTTTTCCGATTTGTGTTGCTAACAGGCAATCAGATACTCATAGGAGAATTCCGAGGCTTGCTTTCATTATAGGGCTGGGAAATGCAAGAAATTCTGTCGACCAAAATCGTGGGCGTGCTAAATATTTAGCAGCCACTGTATATAAAACAATCACAGGAGATCCTCGGTGAGCAGCCTGCCAGTCCACCATTCCACCAATTGAGGAATTGTCCCACCACAAAATATTTGCGGCCCACAAGTCACCATGTGTCAGAACAGATGGTCGCTCTGAAAACGATTGTGTATAATCTGCGTGGTGTGCCAAAAATAGGCAAACGAAAATGGTGCGGCAAAAGAGGTTGGACAATCATTCGTTAAAACGAAAAGAAAAGCAAGTTGAGGAAACTGACAATCAATTTATGTTGGCGGTTTATTTGCGAACATCACTTCCATTTTTAATTGTTAATTTTCCTTCTCTGGTAGCGGCACAGGCATAGAGAACGGAAGGTGAGACACTAACGCTTGCGCGCACGCAGTGAAGGTCGGATTCATTTTGAGCGTTCCCCAAAGTTCCAGGAGAAAATTCCAATTTCTGTGCGGCCACGAAAATGTCCTATCTCTAGATTCCATAAAACCTTCCAATATGTTCAGAAATGAGTGCACTACTATGATAAGTTATTCTTTACCAGCGCCCCTACGGGACGCTAGAAAGCGGGGTAGGGCAGCCACTTGAGGTACGTATGTGCAAAGTATTCACACTTTCGAAGTCCTCAGAAAATTAGGAAACAAGCGAAAACCATCAATTGTGCCCAAACACAAAATCCCCCTATGAAATGCTCATATTCTGCTATTCTGGCTGCCCAGCTAACGTTGGACTTCCAATCCTTATGGCACCCATGACTGAAATTTCTCACGCACATGTTGTCCTGTGAATTTACTCTCCGTTGTAATGTTATTTCCTCCCGATTTTTATCACAGCATTTCTTTACCCGTATCTGGACCTTTCCCACTGTTGAGGTGAAACGCACCCGTATTGCTTTAACAAATTCGTGGCCTATTCGTTTCTAGGCGATTGAGCTTCGGACTACCCTCCTTACCCAAAGCTTTCCCACAATGCTGAGGCTGACTCATCTTTCTCCTTTGGTGGGAACATCTTCGGCGTTCTCCACACCACTGCCACAAAGCACAACCCTCCTCCACTGGTGATCTCGTTTCTCGGCGTTTTCCGCAGTACCGGGCGCTGACGCACCCTTCTCACCCTGGAACCGATATCCTGGCGTTTTCAACACTAATGAGACCCTGCACACCATCGGCGCACCCGCGCCCTTTGCAAATCTCGAGGGCAACAGAAGAAGGTTAGGGAGTATTCAGAAAGGGTGGTGGTGTCCAAGCGGAAGGGCCGCTGGGACACCGCTCCAACGTCCTCGATGCTGCACAACTCCTCTCACAGCCACCTACCTCGTGTAGGTGACGTGGGCCGTGCGTAGGTCGCACAGCACCGCCGCGATCGAGCATCTGTGCGCCACACAGCACCGCCGCGGGTGTGGGTCGTATGGCGCGATTCTTCGGGTGGCACTATAGACAGGCTGGATTTGGGACGCGCTATTACCACCCTCGTTACGGTAACGCGTCGCGGCCTGGCCGTAACGAGTCCTCGAACAACTCGTCCACCTAACCGCAATCATCCACTCCATACGGGACGCCGCCATCGATTTTTTCCGTACATTTCCTCGATGATGGTTTGGACGATGAACTCGATTTTGGCCTAAACCCGTTGCCAAGAATTTTGCAGAACCAGTCGACGACAATGCCACGATGATTTTCTTTCTAATAATTTTCCTAAGTTGAACTTTCCTACGGATTTTTGGGGAGGTTTTGCAAGCAGCACATTCAAAGAGGCATCGTAGTGTTGAGGGCTTCGTTTAAGCTTTGATCCGGGGAAAACGTCATGCTGAACCCTGAGTCCTTCGTAGGCTGAGGTGATTGTGGCGGTGTGGACGAGCTGTCCGAGGACTCGTTACTGCCAAGCCGCGACGCGTGACCGTAACTCGGGTGGTAATAGCGCGTCCCAGATCCAGCCTGTCTATAGTGCCACCCGAAGAATCGCGCCATACGACCGCCTCCCCACCGCCGCTATCGGGCACCTGTGGGCCACACAATGCCGTCGTGAGCTGCATGCAAATTGCAAATTTGTTTCAATAAATCTTTGCTCGCAACTGGCTCCGGGTGATCTAAGTATGTAGTTCTGAGTAGGAGTCGTGACACTTGCCAATTGCTACTCCCTATGATGGACCCACCGATCTAGGCATACAGTAGTGCCATAGCATGCGAATTCGGCCGCGAACACATGTCTGAGCTATCCACAATCGTCCAACAGTCAGGGTATTAATGTCACAGGCGTCCGTGAATTTCTCCACAGTATGAGAGATAGAATGCCTCATGTCAGAATGTGGCGGCACTACGAGGCTTTTTGAACAGGTTCAAACTGTAGACCTTCTTTCCAAGATCTTCAAAGGAACTGTTGCTAGTGTCAAAGGTGGTACAGAAGCTCTGCCTTCCCGGGTATACAGTACTGGCCAAAAAGATATCACCTTTTGAACATTTGTTCATAACTTCTTTTAATGTGAAGCTTGAAATTTCCAATTTTGGGAAACAATGCAGATGATCATTGCTGATGAATTGAATTGCTAACTTCTTCACTGCGCTTGCCAATTTTTATAATAAAAATTTTTCACTCAAAAAAGTCAAAATCCTAGATTTCGTGTTGCTTGCGCCCTACAAATGTGCGACTTCCAGTGGTGGAATTACCGCCAAAATCGAATATTTTCCAGCGGAAAGACTGACATCCAACGTTGTTTTGACAAGTTGAGGCGGAATCCTGACACATGTTTAGCTCAGTTGACATTACCTTGGATTTGACTTCCTTCAGCATTTTCATCCATTCTAGATTGCACCAACGGCCCTGTTTCGACCTGTACCTCTGCATGATGCACCAGCTCGAGTACGAAGAGCAGTATTGTATTAGTGCCACAGAATGCCCAACCATTGCAGATACCCTACCCGGACACGCGGTCACCAGTGGTGCTCTTCCAGGGTTTTGAGCTTTGCATCTTTATTTCGGTGTGAATAGAAATGATCGTGAGGGTTTCGCTGCTTTTTGTGAGTCGGCACGGCTACTGGAATATCTGTGTATGATAACTGATGAGGACTCAAAGTTAACAGCAGGTCGTACTTGCAAGAAGTTGTGAGCCTCCATGCTTTAAGCTCAGTGTTCGGCTTTTAGCATGAAAAGGATGATTTTTAGCACTTTATTCGAGTTATGCAACAGATTTTCAAGCTAATTTAACTTGCTCTTCCAGAAATAGAGCACGACATTTCACTCCCCTGGAATCTGCACATGATCATGGCACTTCTGTATGCCGTACTTCATCCATTTCAAGCCTTGCTGGGAGCGAACGTTTTACGCCGTATTACGGAAACCCATGCCCATAACTGCATGTGATACATTTTCATCATAGGTTTATTCTCCCCTGAAATAAAATTGCAAATCCTGAAAGCCGCGAAGTGCACCTATGGTAACTACGGGTCCGGCTAGAATATCTCGAAAAGTTGCGCATCCCGCTGCACCATTACAAATAGTCTCTCTGCGCTCGAGCTAAAGCACCATTTAGAACAAGATCCAGCTCGAAACAGAGCCTTAGGGGCGATTCAGAACATATGAAAGTGCTGAAGGAGGTCGATTTCATAATGATGTCAGCTAGGCTCCGTATATGTCAGGATTCCTGCTCAATTCACTGGAACTTTGTTGAATTTGAATCTATTCGCTGTCAAAAGTTCTATTTTAGCCAAAATTCCAGAAATGGAAGGCGCACGTTAGTTGAATGTGAGTAGTACGAGATCCTTGATTTTGACTTTTCTGGGTAAAAAAATTTTATCATAAAAATTTGCAAGCGCAGTGAGGACACTAGTAGCTCGATTTATCAGCAATGATTATCTGCATTACCCACCAAAATTAGAAATTTCAAGCTTCACATAGAAAGAAGTTATGAACAAATCTTCAAAAAGTGATATCTTTTTGGCCAGTACTGTGCGTACAACAGCATGAGATTCAACATTACGTGAAGCGAGGTGTGGCGACGTGAGGCAATTGACCCACTTTGCCGTCCACTAGTGTTTCGCTTTCACAACTGTTATCTCTTACGTGGTAGGCCAGTTCTCATTCACTTTGAAATTGCAAAGTCTAGTAATACTGTCACAACGGTTTTTTTTTTACCGCACAGTGAATTGCACTTTGTGGAAGCGAGGTGGTGCAAAAGCCGTTGATAACTCCAAGACTTTCCTTCGTTGTTGTCAGAGAAACGAGTATGTCCTGCAGATAACAGTGATTCATCGTACCATCGAGAGCTGTTGAAGGTTTGCGCAGACAATCCGAATTTGAAACTTTGCAAACGAAAACGGGGGGATCATTGGCCACGCCGCTTGTCTAATTCTACCGTCTTAACTTTTCAAGAACTCTACCTCCGCTTTCGTATTCATTCACCATTTTAGTCATCCAGTCGCTATCTCTGTCGAAAGTGTTGGCCATGAAAATCTGCAAATGAGACAGTAAGTATAAATCCCTTTATTTCTGGGCACTACATCGTTACCTTTATGCACGACAATCGAACAGGTTCACTTCCCATTAAATTGAGACATATCAACTTGCATTGAGCTGTGAATGTGCTCATTAATTGATTCATCTGCAATTCTTGTAAGTTTTTCTCAATGATTCATCTCCAATTTTACTCAGCTCCTTCTTCAATGAGACATGCAAATTAGAGCTGTTGAGAGTCTGCATAAGGCTATTTCACACGAATGAGTTTATTAAATATTCTAATAATTTTGGTGATCGTTTGCGGTGCTCAAGCAACCATTTTTTATCGGCAGTAGAGTTATTAGCACGGCAATCTCTTTGGAAACAGCGCCATGTTCGTACATTGGTACTTGGACTGATTTCGTTTCCAATGGAAGATGAGAACTTCGGGCACGATTTACCTGATTAGCTTTCCGCGTTTAGCACCTTCTTCAGTTCTTAACGAACTTTACAATACATACATTACAATGTGACAAACTAAGTACATATTGGTCACTTTCACCCACCAAGCTTGCTGGTAAAGGAAACAGATTTGAAATTGCCCCGGAGCCGTAATGACTATTTAAAGGACTACGATATGAAGTTAACCCTAGCTTATCGATTTACAGGGAATGTCAATCACGATTGCCACTCCCGCGGATTGGCGCGCCGCAACATGCACGCGGCGCGGGCGAGCAACACCCAACATGCACAGCGCTTGCTCGCGCCGCGTGGATGTTGCGGTCCGCTGGATTGGCAATCGTGATTGACGTTACCTGTATCTCTCGTTCTCCTGCCTTTCCGCAATTGATTAAGCAATGAATCTTAAGGGCAGCTCCCACGAAAACTTTCATGTCCGAGATTTTGACTGTTTTGGATACTTAGCAATGGTGCCAACAATTATACGAAAGTTGCATCGTCGTAGGCATCAGCGCTCTCAAGATAAAGGGAGATTAAGTTTGTGCTGGCGATCAATTAAGATGAGTTATAGTATGATATGAATGGGTATCTTTGTTCACAGTCACTTTCTTCCATCATGATGAACTTGCTTTCAATTTTTCCCATCTCACTCGGTTTGAGCCCGGGCAACTCGGCCATCTTCTGCAAACGGGCTGAAGTAGTGGCGACAAGAACCGTCTTTCTATTAGGTCGTCAAGTATGAAATGTCTGATTTTGAATGAAACGGTTTCGAAAAATATTTCTGCAAGAAGATGAGGTGCGAGCAATCCAAACATGCCGCTATGCTACCGGCACAACCTTGCCATCTTAGCGGTAGCATGGCTGCGCCAACGGCTGGGAAGACTGGGAAGCAAGTGGCGATAAGTTGGTGAAGGGCATTTCCAAGATCATGTTGAAAGTGAAACATTTTCTCTGCAACGAAGTGGACTAATACTTGGGAGTTGTGGTCAAGTAGAGCAAGGTTTGGCCAGTACACTGAATGGCAGGCGGATCCCCATCTTCGCTCCCCTGGTTTAGGCAGCGCGGTTTTGCGAAAAATGGTCAAAAATGGCAACAAATTTTTGGGGGGATCAAACCGTGAGAAACTCGTTCATTGAACAACTTTACCTTGTCGTATTGCTTTGAACACCTGAATAATATAGGGTTACGAACGCCAAACCTTGCTGCATATACAGGCAGTTTGACTGCTACCCGCTTGAGCCCCAGCTTCCAATCAATCGTAATCCAGGTTCATCACAACGCCCACTCTGCAACTTTATATCACAGGGAGGAATTTTCTCAGAATATCGGCGTCCCGTTTCTTTCTCAGATATTCAGGCGTTTGACACGCAGCCCCACAGCGTTTCTCGCGGCATGACACCTACGGGACAAACGCTAAAGTGGGCGTTGTTGTCGCGCCTTATCCTGTGTGTGACCTGCCGTGATCCTGCCGCAGGGATGATAGGAGCATGGCAGGTCATCCTGCAGCGCTAGTACTAGCCGCCTTAATAGTGGTGCCTAACAAGCATAACTAAAGACGTATTAATCCAGAATAAGTGTTATGTTCGATTGCACTGGAACATTTTCTAACCTTCTCATGTAGGATAAAAACATAGCGGACTCGTATAGCAACCATTCTCCATATTCATTGAGCTTCCAAGGAACATACTGGACGACGTCTCCGTTATATGAGATGCTTCCAGTTCTATCCGTTCTCCTTCGCATATTCTTCATGAACTGGGTCTTTGTCCTATTTATTCGCAGTCCTATCCATTTGCCTACTTCATTTAATTCATTTATCATCACCTTCGCTTCTTCGGTACTTTTAAAAAAAGGACGATGTAGTCCGCAAAGCGAAGGTTTGAGAGGAATCTCCCATCAATCCGTATGCCTCTTTCCTCCCAATCAAGTGACTTCATTGCCCACTGCAGCGCGGCGGTAAATAGTTTTGGCGATACAGTCTCGCCCTGTCTTACTCCCTTCGCAATTGGAATAGTTAGAGGCACAGTCCCACCTCAGAATCGTTCTTGAGGTTTCCTCATTAGATGAATCTCCAGCGACTGCTGATCAGAATGGCATAGGTGACTCTTTTCGAAACCTCCAAAAACCTCTGTTTTCGATATCCGATTTTGGAGGAGCCATCGGGCGGAGTC
>JARK01001354.1:2066652-2081241 GCA_000688135.1 Ancylostoma ceylanicum | reverse complement strand
GGGGCCTAGCTTTCCATTTGATTAATTCACTATCGGGAGCGCACTTTCTGAGGATAATTCTACCCATCGAAAGAGTTTCTCATCCACTTTCTATAGAATGGAAACTGCTTTCACGTCTTGCAAGCAAGCGAGTACAGGGTGAGGAGACCCTGCAAACCCGCCTTGGCTCCTATGTCTTGCTCGAGAAAGAGAGATTGCAGGGTTTCCGAACCATGTACTCGCTTGCTATCGATACTTGAAGCGCAGTTTCTATTGTGTAGGAACTGGATGAGGAACTCTTTCGATGAGTAGGATTATCTTCAGAAACTGCACCCCCAGGAGTCAATTAATTAATTGGGAGACTGGGCCCCGCCCCTGACTCCGCCCTATGGCTCCTCCAAAGTCGGGTATCAAAAACAGAGGCTTTTGGTGGTTTCGAACGGAATCATATATACCATTCTGATCAGCAGTCGCTGGAGATTCATCTAATGTGGAAACCTCAAGAACGATTCTGAGGTGGGACTGTGCCTTTAAGGGGCGCTGGAATAGCTCTATCATTGTGGAGCATCCAAGATAGCAGTAGGCCAATGTTCTAACATAAGACGCATCCACTCCTTGGTCGATTAGTGCTGACAACATCGCATTTGTTTCTACGCTGTCGAACGCCTTTTCGTAGTCGACAAAGGTTAGGACGAGGGGAGGCGATATTCCCGGCTAACCTCTATGACCCTCGAAACGGTTTGAATGTTGCCCATATAGCTGAATCCTTTGCGGAAACCAGTCTGTTCTTGTGGTTGGGCTTCATCCAAAGTCCTCGATATGCGTGCGAGGTTGATTTTCGTGAAAAGCTTGTAAAGCACGCTCAGCAGGCATATTGGACGGTAGTTTCGAAGATCCTCTTTGTCACCTTTCTTGTGAAGGAGAATGGTGCGTGAGGTTCTCCATTGATCCGAAATTTTTTCCTTCCCGAGATACGATGAAAAATGTGCTGCAAGAATATCGTGTAGACGATCGCCAACAAATCAGCTGATATACGGTCTGGTCTAGGGACGGTGCTGGCTTCATGATTCCTAGCGCAACATGTACTTCCGAAGGGGTTTTTCACCAGCAGGGATATTTGGGCTCGGCACTATTGTTCAGGAACGGAAAAGGTTTGTGTAAAATCTTTTCGGGATTGACTCCATCTCGCAATGAGAAAACTTGACAATCTCATCTTCGCCTTTCAGGGCTGTCATCGGGACGTTGTACTCGTGGAGGTCTCTTCTGCACTTCTTCAGAATTCTTGTTCCTTCAGCTGCTTTCATAATCTTGTTCCGCCTAAACTTTTGCAGATCCTCATGCAATGATCTCCTGCAACTGGCATTGGCTATCAGTTGCTCAATACGGGATGCATTTGGGTCAAGCCCCAAGCCCTTCTTTTGACGCGCAGTTCCTCAGTGCCCTTCGAGATGCGTTCCAAGTCAACCATACATCTAAAAGTGTATGATTCTAACTCTCTAAACAGGGTCAAGCGTGATGATGGTAAAAAGTCGACCCCCATACGACCCCCCCTTCCTTTGAGCCACCAAAAATACGACCCGTCCCCCTTTGCACACAGATTTCCTTCTCAGCAATCGATCGGCAGTGCCCCGCCTTTGTGAAGACACACAACTGTACAGCCGATAAAAAGTCATTCTATGGGTGAGCAAGTCAAAATTTAGGCTAAAATTTTTGCACGTCCGTACTGAAAGTCCTACCCAGTCCTGCAGGCCGATAAAAAGTCTTTTCATGGACCCTACCCAATAGTGCTTTACCCCCAAGTTTCAGGTTTCCAGCTTCAAAAGGGAAGATTCAGCACAGGAATTACGGAGATGAGGTTTCGTCGATAAAAATGGCCTTTTTTCCATGTTTTTTATCGACGGAGTTGAATCGCGGTTGAAAAAAATTCTAGCCTTGGAGGGGATCGAACCCCTGACCATGTCGATGATGTGTATAGTTGTTTTCCGTGACGAGTACGAAAGTATTTCGTTATCAACTCTGTACGGACGCTTTCAGACTGAAATTCGCTCACCGCACACGCTTTAACCCTCAGCGAAAATTTTAGCCTCGGTAGGGATCGTACCCTTCACCATGTAGATGATGTATATACAGTAGCGGTCAAAATGACATGATCAGAGGCACTGTTAAAGACAGAATTTCAAACTATAACTCAACTGAGGATTGAGCTATTTCGATGAAATTTGAGGATGTGGTGAGGGTCTAAGTGTTCTTTCTTACCCCTGCTTGACACTGGCATAAACTGCTTCTAAGCAGATCTACCGCATTCCAAGTGAAAATTCACTGTTTTATTAACATTATGGTTTTTCGACTGCTTCGCGACACCTCAGCTCCGGAAGAAATTTTTCTAAATCGTATCGTAAGCAAGCAATTTGCTACATGAGTTGCGTTCCAAGGTTCTTCACTTTACATTCAAAAGTGGGCCGGTCAAAAAGTCGCATAAAAGTGAGAAAAAAGAATTTTTCATAATTTCAGACTAAGAAACATTGATCCCGACTGGGAATATTTCCGTGATATCCGCTACTAGCAACTATCCTGATATTAAAATAAGAGCTGTTTTGCTGTTCATATGCTTGAGATATATTTAGAGCCAGTTTTTGGTGATTTCGATCAATTAATTTTGTCCTCCCGTTTGAGCAGCAAAGGAAGCGCAGCAATAGCATAGTGGTAGAAATAATAGGCGATTATGTGCCCTATCTGTACCAACTCTTCCTTTCTCCCAGTAGTTGAGAATAGGAATGCTGGACAAAACCAATGAAATCTGAGAAAGTTGATGTTTAAGCTCAATAATCCACGTTAATTGAGCCTGTGCCAATGCTAAGCTGCCACTGGAAATCGCCCATGGAGTTTTAATACATACTCAAATTTGGGTTGAATAACTCAATCCAGAGACGAGTTATAACAAAAGATTCCCTAGTCAAAATGGCTCTGATCATATCATTTTGACCGCTACTGTAGATGTTTTTTTTTTCTCGATGTGTTCTCAGCCTCATTAGTTACGTAAGCAATATTGCATAGTTAATGCACGTTTTTTGTCCACCGCGTACATTTCATCGTTTCCAAAATTTCTCGACTATGAGGGGATCGAACCCTTGACCATGTACGCGGTGACTACTAAATTTGCTGCTATAATGTGTGGACACGAATATCAGAGGACCTGGCCCGTTGAGGTCCCAATTTCTTTCAGGTTTTTGATAGTCGAAGGTTTGCGCTTTCAGGATGTACAGCTCGTTTTTCCGCAGCTGCTTCAACCGCGATTAACTCCTTCGATAAAAACATGGAAAAAAAGCCATATTTTTATCGACGAAACCTCATCTCCGTAATTCCTGTGCTGAATCTTTCCTCTTGAAGCTGAAGACCTGAAACTTGGGGTAAAGCACTATTGGGTAGAGTCCATAAAAAGGACAGTACGCGAAATTTAGTGTCAACGGCAAGGTGCGGTTCAGCTTCTTTATAAAATGAACGTGGAAATGGAAGTGCTGGTAATAATCTTCTACTGTCAGGCGCCGATGACTGAGGTGCATTTTCTCGCCTAGCTTTATTCCGAAGCATGTCTCGTGACTTTCGCAGGCCACCTATGATTTTACGACATGTTAAGGCATTGACAGGTTGAGCTGGCGAGAACGATGGTCCAAGACTGAGAAATGCGAGTGCGTGCGGTGATAAATGAATATCTCCAATAACGGTGACTCTTGATGATTCAATATCATTGTTATCGTGAGCATCTTGGAAGTGGTGGTTGTTTGGTAGGTTTTTCCTCTTATCTGAGTGGCTCCGACGTGCCTCGCCCAGGAGTCAGTCGTACTTTGCAGAAAGTACCGACTTGGCCTTACAAGGGAAGTGCACGAGGCTAACCCCGGGGATAGAAACAAAACATCCATTTTTGGAAGCATTGCCTAGGGTGATGTTAATGTACAGTGGGCGTCAATGGCGGTGACCCGTCTGCGGCCTCGCAAAGCACGCGGCGCGACCGCACCGCTCACGCTAGAATCGACGCCGCAGTGGCTTATCTGGCTTTTCTTGATAGTTGTTAATCATATTTGATGATAACTGACAAGAAAACTAACTGACTATCAAGAAAACCCCATAATTTGATGTTCCGGAGAGGGTTCTCGCTCGAGCGGCGCGGTTGCGCCGCGTTCTATTCGAGGCCGCAGACGGGTCACCGCCATTGACGCCTACTGTATGTATATCATTTTTGCCCAATGCTTCTGATGCGCTCAGGAGAGCGCGTCAAAAATCTTCCTGCAGCCTTCAACTTTCACCGACCCAAGATCTTCAAGGAAATCTTTTTGGCCGAAACTTTGCATATGGGGGTTACATGAGGTGTAAACACGAATTTCATAGCCACTTTGTACCGCAACCGCATTTTTGTAGGGTTACGGTAGGAGTACGGTAGCATGCGGTAGCATGCGGTAGTACACCTACTGTAACCCTACAAAAATGCGGTTGCGGTACAAAATGGATACGATATTCGTGTTTAGCACCTCAAATAACCCCTTATGCAATGTTTCAGTCGAAATTTTCTTTTGAAGGTTTTGGGTCCGTGAAGGTTGAATGGCGCCAATTTTTCTATTGCCCTACTGTAGGAGCCCTGGATGGGTTTCATGCAACTTTGAACCGTGCTTACCGTGAATAGTTATCCTACAGACGAAGGAACGTTTGGAGACGCATTTTTATATGAGTTTGTTTCGTCAGGTCATGCGCGCGTGAGTCCTAGCTGCAAGCATTGCAGCCGCGGCAAAGTGGACGAGTGGGTAACACATCGATCTTTTAGGTAGAATATCGAAATTTTGGATTCTGCCAGTGAAATCGGAAAAAGGTTTACAAAAAAAAAACGAAAAAGGATCCCATCAAAAAAGAGACCATGTTACAAAAACATCAAGTCGGAATCTTTCCTACCTAACATGGAACTATGCTTCACATAGTGGAGCTGCTTCGTAGTTTGTGCAGTAGTGCACATATCTGGTGTGTTGTAATAATAAGAACTACTTCAAATAAAGTCAAAAGCTTGAAATTCAAAAATGCAAAAGGATTTGCGCTGGTGGGATTCAAACCCTCGACCATATGCCTGATAGTCAATTGCATTCTCCACTCGGCCATCGAGTCAATGCACTAGGGCATTAGCTCAAGGTTACATGACCAAGCTAGACCAAATTTTTGTAAAATGCGTCTTAAAACACTACATAGTCTATAGCACAACTACTCACGGTAACCACGTTGGTTTGGGTGATTAACGTTTCACAAAATCCGGCACATCATGTAGTCCCGTGGCAGTGCAGTAGCAAAATCTCTGACGCGCCCTCCTGAGCGCATCAGGAACATTGGGCAAAAATGATGTACATATATTCACATCATCCTAGACAATGCTTCCGAAAGTGAATGTTCCGTTCCAGTCCCCGGGGTTAGGCTCGTGCACTTTCCTTGTTAGATCGGATAGCGTCACAGATTATTCTCGACCCACCTTCAATCGTCTGCCATGTACGGCACGGGAGCAGACGTTTACATGCCACTTCTTCAGTATTACACTTCAACAACGTGGAATACAATATGTGCTGTTTCTCCTATTACGGTTGTATGTTTTTCGAGTGTCTAGGGTTAACCAAAATTGAATTTCTTATTTCTTAATTGTATTTCTTGTTGTTTTCGCTATTAGCCCGTTAAGGATTTTTCAATGAAAAATTGCCTCTTCGTGTTCCTTACTGTTCCTAGCTTACCCGCATTCAAAGCAAGCTTATTATCCGTTCTGTTGTGTACTACAGCGGTCTGTACATGTATTGTTTATAATATTTTTTTTCATGAATTTTTCATCCATTAGGTCATCAAGAAATTTCAGAGTTGAGGGCAGCAGTTTAGCCAACAGCGTTGCCATAGTAGGCCTACAGTGCTGTCTCCACAGGTCTGCGGGGGCGGCGGACCTTAGGTGACAGTACTGTCGGCATACGTACGATAGGGGTGAGACAGGGGTCAAAAAAGTGAAGGTTGTCTGGGTCGAAAAGTGAAGGTTGTTCCCCAACCACAGCTTCGACACTGCTGCGGAAGGGTTCACCAAAGTGAACTATGACATATACTGGACAGTGAAAGCTGTATGAAATATGGAAAAAATGAAACTGTTCTAATATTGCTCAGAAAGTGCAGGAAAGATCGTTTGTTCGAAGATGGAACGCCAATGCTGAGATTTGCGCCGGTTTCCTGCTTTCGTGCCGGGACCAGCGCTCAGCCTAACGTAGAAAATGCCCCACCTCGATTTTCGCTAAATATTTCGGTAGTTTCGCAGAACTGCGTGTTGCGCAGTTGTCAGCGACTTTCTTCATAAAATTCTCTACTAAAATTCTCTACAAGATGACACCAAGATCGACAAATTTCATGGAAATAAAGGGAGAAATCTAATTTTTTAAATTTAGACGGGGGATTTGCGTCCTTTAAAATTTCTCGCCAATCTTGAGGAACTGTGACTTGCGCAGTTGTCTGCCCAATTGCTGATGTCGTCATGAATACAGTGGTCATCACAGAAAATGAGTTCGTCTGAAATTGGTCTCAAAAACGGGTTGTTTTTGAAAACGCTTTTTCAGTGAATATCTCTTTCAATTCGAAAAACCAGGTGTTGCGCAGTTGTCAGCTGCCGAGCCTGTGAGATTCCGAGTAGAATGGTATATAACACTTGGTACTTCCTTCCACGCTGGGCTGAAAAAGCCCGCCTGAGACAAATGCTCCGTGTAGCTCAGGGGGTTAGCGAGATAGCACGCGATATTGGAGGGCGCCAGACGCGAGGGTGAGACAGACGGGGCATCTGTCTCACCCTAGGCTTACCGTCAGGGTATTATATATCATTCTGCTCAGAATTCCATTCTGAATTCAGCCGACAACTGCATTCAATTCCTTCAAATAAGCAAGATATTCCTGTTTCCACATTTTGAAGCGTTTCTCAGCCATTTTCTGTTGCACTTCTGTGGTCTTACTACCACCTAATCCTCAATGACATTGGTAACCCGTCATAACTGCGCATTCCATGTAAACTTGCTTTGCCCGAATTACAATTCATACGGTCTGTTTCCTCAAACTTACACTGCCATCCTCGCCCCGATTGAACAAGGCGGCGCGTGCGTGTTCGATTGGGGCGCGGTGCTGCAACAGTCGATCAGCCTCACACCGCGCCCCAATCGAACACGCACGCGCCGCTTTGTTCGATCGGGCGAGGATGGCAGTGTAAGTTTGAGGGAACAGACTGTACTTTTGTTCCCTTATTCCCGAATTACAATGCATAGTTTCATTCCTTTTTTTTTAGTCCGGGACTGCGTCCCGGACCCATCTTTTCCTCTTCGTCATAGGTGAAGGTTCCCCATCTGTGCACCATCGAAAGTGATGGTGGGCTGAGACACGTCTCAAGGTATCGAACATATGACTGTCGGCCTACTATGACAGCACAGTTGCAACACTAGTTCAGCACTGTAGGCCCAAGAGCTGACGCTGTTGCTGATCCAAATGAATACTCTACGGACGCAATGTTATCAGTCCTGCTAAAGAGCTGACAAATTTGCAGCACTTCTCGAAAGACCATAAAACGAGACTTGACATAGGGCGAGCCTAGACCTGCACGAATGTCTGAAGCTAGGCCGCGGTCTGCCGTGCCACAGCTGCGCAGACAAGTCCCGTACGGCTCGTCTAGTCTCCCTAGTCTACCTGAGCGGAGACAAGACTGGGGCTTTCACACCCCGCAATCGCCTTATATACGGTCTCTACAGTATCAGCAGCACTCCAACAAGTATTTACATGGAAAGATCGAAACGTCAGTTAGCAAAGGTCGAAACGTCAGTTAGCAGCGGGCGAATGGTGGATAAACTGTGGTTCCACTGTGGGTTCTTCAAGCATGGTGGGCCCACCATGGTGACGTAGAGCGCCCACCGTGGAATTGATAACAATGGTGAGATAACGGTGGGATAAGTGGGGCGGACGCCGTAATCGAGGGATAATCGGGGGGAAATGGTGGGCTACCGTTACTTGGGGCCCACCGTGGGATAACGGTGGGCCCACCGTGGTACGAAAGCTCAGAGTAGTCGAAACTAAGATACAATGATAGACACGAACAAAACCAAAACCAACAGTATGCGAACAGAAAAGAAGAAGAACTAACCTCGGGTGGTTGTTGAAATGCTACACATTTCTTATTCTTCATTGCAAACGCCTGTAGTTTAACAATCTGATCAACAATCGCGAACAGCTGGAATTAAATTCTTTTTCAAAGCAAAACAAAAAAAGGGTTATAATTTTTCCATCAGAGGATATCGTTCGGAGAAAGTCGGGGAAGAAATCGAAAAGGGGCTTGATGTGACCTGACGTACTTCAATACATACTTTTTTTCAAATGCAGTTTCTAGTGACTACCATGGGATGTTAATGGGAATACAGATGACAAAACGGTTGAATTCATACAATTACGGTGAAAACCTGCCGATAATGGAGACTACAAGAAGGCAAAGAAATGGCTCTGACACCCTTTTTGGAGCACCACCTTTAATCAGCGGACCTGCAACTCCGTCGATCTTCGCTCACAAAATTACTCTACGTAATTAACTTCTGGTTTGAATGCATAATTAGAGCCACTTACTAGCGTTGGTATCCTATTAGCTGCTTTTCACAGGACCCCACAAAAGATAGTGTCGACAATTTGCGTGCAGTGAACGACTCCCTCCCAGTACCTCGGAATGCCAAAGTCTTCAATAATGAGGAGGCATTCGAAGTCTAATGTGAATTATTGTTGGTGTCATATTAATGAACGTTGCTTCTCAGAGATCTCGAAAGCATGGGTACTCCGTTCGGAATGCAGCATTTATCCATCTGTATATATAAAAGTGAAAGTTTATTTGTTTGTTTGTTTGTTTGTGTGTGTTTGTGTGTATGTGTGTTTGTGTGTTTGTGTATGTTTGTATGTGTGTATGTTCCGAATAGGAATTGCGGAGAGTGAACCGATCCGGACCAAATTATGCATGCAGAATCAGGACGGGCCGGCGAATGTTATAGGCTACTTTACTCCCGGAACTATCGATTGGTTTATCGATTATATCGACTTTATAGATTTTTCGACGTTTTTGCTCAGGGACTGGCGAGGGCATGCCCAATAGGGTTCCTCAGTACGCTGAACACGATTATGACAACCATTTTGGGTGACGGTATCGATTTATTAATTTCATCGATTTTTCCACGTTCGCACGGGAACTGGCAAGGACGTGTCTACTAGGGCTTCGCAACGCGCTGAGCACGAATATGACAACCATTTTGGGCGACGGTATCGACTTATTGATTTTATCGATTTTCTTCCACTTACGCTCGGGGAGGGGTGAGAACGTATCAGGTAGGGTTCTCCATGATGCCTAACACGAATATGACAACTATTTTGCAAGAAATTATCGATCAATTGGTTTTAACGACTTTTCATATTCAAACAAGTGAAAAAAGGTTAACGAGCTCATTTAACGTGGTTATCACCGAAGTTACGAGCACTTTGAATGGATTAGTTTTTATCCTAATTGCCAGCATCAGCGTGAAATGCTCAGGGTAGTGAAACTTCTGAGCAAAGCCGGGTATGCCGTCTAGTTTGTAATAAGCATTTTGTGGCACTCAACATTCTCGGGAAATGTCTTATGTTAGCTGTAAATGACCTTTAGCCTGTAAGCTCTTCTCTGCCAGTTTATCTTCTACAGTTGGCTTCAAATACAATCACGTCTCCTAAGCTGCTGTAGTTCTTTCTCTTTTTGAGATCGGATCCTAAGGTGTGCTCTGAAATGTCGATTCTAGATGTTAAAACTACGAAGCTAACTGAACCTCCGACGGAGCCGATGACAACAGCAAGAGAAGCAACAGACGATAATAATGGCCACCATCCTGATGGTAACCTGCTAGGGTTCCTCAATATGCTGAACACGAATATAACAACCGTTTTGGGTGAGGGTATCGATTTATTGATTTTATCGACTTTTCCCACTTTCGCTCGGGCGGGGGCGAGGACATGTTTACTGCGGTTCTCCAATGTGCTGAGCAAGAATACGACGACCGTTTAGGGCGAGGGTATCAATTTATTGATTTTATCGATTTTTTCCACTTTCGCTGGGGGGGGGGCGGGCGAGGACATGTCCACTGGGGTTCTCCAATGTGCTGAGCAAGAATACGACGACCGTTTAGGGCGAGGGTATCAATTTATTGATTTTATCGATTTTTTCCACTTTCGCTGGGGGGGGGGCGGGCGAGGACATGTCCACTGGGGTTCTCCAATGTGCTGAGCAAGAATACGACGACCGTTTAGGGCGAGGGTATCAATTTATTGATTTTATCGATTTTTTCCACTTTCGCTGGGGGGGGGGCGGGCGAGGACATGTCCACTGGGGTTCTCCAATGTGCTGANGGGGGGGGGGCGGGCGAGGACATGTCTACTGGGGTTCTCCAGTGTGCTGAGCAAGAAATATGACGACTCTTCACGAAGTTATCAATTGATTGGTATTACTAGCGCCCCTTCGGGACGCTAGAAAGTGGGGTGGGGAAACCACTTGAGGTTCGAGCAGAAATTTTAACTGAAGAATTTTTCAGAAAATTAACAAAAGAGCAAATTCATTAATTAGGCTCAAATGCAAAACCCTTATGATTTTTTTAACCAATCTTATCGCCCTGCTAACGTTGACCTTCCAGTCTTCTTCTGGTATTAACCTTGCTCGAAAAATTTCCATCAAACATCGAGTTACTTCCCGGTGCATGAATATTTCCAGACGTTTTGTTTTTTTTGTCGGTGCACATCTTACAAGCATACGAACCTGCCATGGTCAGTCACACCCAGCTCTGCGCGGGAAATTCCTTCAAATGAATAGTCCTTCAAACGTCTCAGAGGACGTGGTGTTTGTCAACTGAGACATAATTGAGAATGAGGACGAGAGTTGGCAGCAAAGAGTTGAGAGAGTTGGCAACGACCACATGAAAGTGAGCACAATTGAGCGCTGGAGCTACCTTTAGGAAACATAGGTCTGGCTGCGTAGGACTAATACTACTCCAACCACTTTCACGTGCTAGCGAACCCTCGTCCCGTTGGTGGACCCGCCGTATGACCATTTCCCAACAATAGAATACCCCGTTCTTCACAATCAAACCCGTAGCCTGGCGTTTTCTCACTATCCGACCGCAACGGACTTAACCTCCATCGGAGGGACCAGTATTCTGGTCTATTCTGGTATTATTTCCTCACTCCTCCATCGGCAGACCTGTATTTTATGCGCCAGTATATATTTCTCTCTTATATGCTTCTCTTCCTCCACTACACCTACTTCATCATCGTTTCCTTCCGCACTCTCTTTCCTTTCCATTCGTGCCTAAATGGACCACCTCCCCTCTTCCTGCTTATATACACCAGTAGACCCTTATTAGTTTAGCTACCACAACAGCCAGATAAACATATGCCATTCCAACGGTCACTTGCGCTGTATCGGTTATATCCAAACATTGATAGCCCACAAGGCCAACGAAGGAGAATCACCTTGCGAAGATGGGAGAAGGCCACCTCTAACGGATTTGAGCAGTTTTCAGGAGATCGTTGGCTCTGCATGGGTGAATATTGATTCGTATCTTCCAGAAGGTTCTCCAGGGTTTTTGCACATAATGTAAAGTATGCGAGCGAAGCGAGCATCAATAGAAGTCTGGAAGTCCGGCGTTAGCCGGACGGAAAGACTGGTGATACAATATTGTCAAGTGATTTTCAGAAAAAGGCTACGGCATTTACGGGAATCGACGCGCACCTTCAGAGCCATGTTGGTGTGAAAGCTATGCGAAGGTAATCGGTGCTTCGCGAAGGACGGCATTGGGGGCAAGAATGCGAGTCGTTAAGGATCACAACGTAGCCAAGACGCGCATTGCGACTTTGAACGTCGGCACGTTGACAGGCAGTGAGAACTGGCAGCCGCACTTGAGCATTGTCCAGTAGACCTGTGTGCTATGCAAGAATTGAGATGGTCAGATAACAGGTCAAAGAACATAGGACACGGCTTTTAGGTAGTGTACAAGGGCAGCTCAAAGACCAGAGACTGTGTGCGCATAGTCGTCTTTAAACGCTCCCGGTACTCGAGAGCCGAGTTGCTGCGTTTCGATGACCGTCTCATGAAGGTTGTCGTCGCCACCGCAGAACAAAGTCTTCACTTTTTGGCGTACGCCCCATAGACAGGTAGTGGCGGAGCGTGAGGTGGGGGGAGGGGCTGGTGAAAAAATTGGAGTCTCCGCCGTTTTGGGGACCCGAAAAGTAAATAAAATTACTAAAAATATCAATTGTAGTGGTAAATAATTAATAAAAATTATTTGATAAATAATAATGAAATTAAAGTAGTGAAAATACACTAATACAAGATTTTTACCTGTATTGCAAAGTAATTTCAAAAATTTGGCGAACCATTCTCGCGGNGGGGGGGGGGGGAGGGCAACCCAAAGACAGGCTATTGTGAACAGATGAAAGATGACTTCTAGATGACTTCTTGATGAATCAAAACGGCGATGGCGAGCGCATTCTGGAATATGCTGACTCTCACCATCTCGTCATCGTGAATACGAAATTCCAGGAGCGCCCTTCTCGCCTCGTCTCGTTCTATAGTGACAACACACAGACCCAGATAAACTTCGTTCTCGCACAACATCGCGATCAAAAGCTGATTACGGGAACGAAGGTTACACCGTACGAAAGATTGGCCACTCAACATCGTCCGCTTATCTGCACCATGAAAATCATGCCGCCAAAGAGGATGTACGACGGGCGATGCGGACCGACCCGAATCAAGTGGTGGCGATTGAAAGAGAAAGAATAAGCTGTAATTTCCCGTATAAAGTTGCCACCGGTAACGACCATCGACGACACCTGGGAGAACGCAATGCGAGCGTTCGTAGGAGTAGCACATTCTGAGCTTGGCACGACCAAACCAGGTCATTGGAAAATTGACACGCGAGCATGGCTATGGACGGACGAAGTCGTTCTAGATAGGAAAGGATTGAGGAATTGACTGTTTGTTGAATTGAAATTTGTGCTGGAGCCGATTTATAACATTCTGAATCAGGCGCCAGTGCGAGTCTTTTGTGGGTTTGGAATCAAAACAACGACCTCTTTGAAAACAGAGAATCTTGCCAAACCCTTGAATATAATGCAGTGGAAGTTACTTCAAAATGTTCACGAACAAGGCTTTATTTTTGAAAATCGTCTAGAATTGTTACAAGGCCGACTTAAGCTATATTTAGAGAGCGTCGGAATCCGATCCGATCGGAAGAAGGTAGGACGCGTAGGATTTCGACGAGAAACCTTTATTGCTCTTTGCACCGTTTGCATACTTTGTTTTGTTGTCCGACCGGATCGGTCTCCGTTGCACTGAAGATACAACTAAAAATGGTCATAAATTGTCGAGAGATGATCTCCGAGACCAAAGATTTCGGGCGCCACAGCGAGGTGAGAAAAGAACCGAGCGCGGGAAGTGTTCCACTATAAATTCTGACCCCGTTATGGAGAGAGGTTCCTTTTTCTTAATATGGGTTTCTCTGCCTTCGTCATTCGAATTGCCTTAGTGACACTATTTTCTGCTGTGCCTCTTTGTCTAAGCGATCTAAATAAAGTTGCCTGAGTGGCTTCGCTAGCTGAGAGCGTTCTTGTCTTGTGAGCAGGGTCCTCAGTGGGCCACACAGCATTAGGAAATCTTTGGCGGACTCAGGGCACGCCTTCGTCTTAGCGTTCTATCTGGAAGATCCGAGTCAACCGCCTCATTGCAGCCCGCGCTCCTCATCGGTGATTTTATTGTTTCCATTTGTCTTGTTGTTCCTATGCTTGCAATCGCAAATAAATCATTTGTGTCTGGGTTGTTCCTTGTCCGTCCTAGCCGTGACATCGGCATCTACTGTTCATCCTTTTTCTGTGTCGTTTTTTTTTCGTTGAACTCGGCACCAAAAAGAGCTCCTGTGCTCTTATAAAATTACATTATTTGTGCGCGAATTCGTACAAGCGATAGTGAACACGAAACCAAGTAATGGCAACGAAAACAGCAACTAGACTAAGAGGAAGCCCTAGAAGTGGATGAATAGAAGTAGACGACGGCGGGAGAGAAAAAAAGCTGACGTGAAGGACAGTGTTAGTGAAGCTAGCAACAATCAAATGAAGGAGCGCTGCAGACAACCCAAGAGAGGGGACAAAGCGTAAAAGATGATTTGACATGATACTAGGAAGTGATATGCAACAAAGTATGGGGGCACATGATAGCACCTCCAAACTATTATATTATAGTATTGGTATACGGAAAATGATTGGAAACTTATGTGTCTCAAAAGGAGAGTTATGCTCAGACTTGCTCACGAGAGGGTGTGTCGTGCAGCCTTTCATGATCAAGCTGGCCCCTTTACCGAGCATACAATGTCTTAGTTCACATAGGTTTCGCCTCATTTTTCGTACAATTATTGTGAACAAGTCAACGCCTCCTCGCCGTAAATTTGGTATCATTCGTTTAGCCAAGACTTTCTTCCATAATCTCTTAAAAATTTCAAGGGTAAACATCAGTAGCGGACGCACCCCCCCCCCCCCCCC
>JARK01001354.1:2051105-2066615 GCA_000688135.1 Ancylostoma ceylanicum | reverse complement strand
TAGAAAGCTTCAGGAGCAAGATTTAAGTACAGAGGCGATCTTACGTAGAAATTATTGTGGAAACAACTGCTTTGTAACGATGTTTCCAAGGCAAAGACAGTACCAAAGTGCTGTGAACAGTTACATTCCATAATGATCAGGGATGGTGCGTGTGCGTGACACACCGCTCGTCTGCAAATTCTGCATTTACGCACCTGAGAACGATCAAACTATTTATGTTGGAGAGAAAATGCTAAAAAGCGGTACGAAAGAACAAGTGCTGCAAGACACAATGATAAATCCACACCGAAAACATTTGTGTCACCGTAATATTAGGCCTAATGGTCGCTTTGCTGCATCTAGTGTACAGTTGGCGCCAATGAAAATGAGTTTTTCGCGGACTCGGGAAGTACGCGACGCGACCGCCCCGCTCGTGCTGGAATCACCACCATGGTAGCAGATCTTATGGTTTCCTTGCGCGGTTTTCGTCCTGTCTGATGTTAAGTATCGAGAAGCTGAGTGTTGAGAAAAACCCCATGACTTGCTACCACGGCGGCAATTCCAGTGCGAGCGGCGCGGTCGCGCTGAGTACTTTTCGAGTCCGCAAAAGACGCGAATAGTATATTTCTGATTGGTTATCTCTACTGGTATTTTTTTGAATAATTTTCATTATTTATTTGTTGCTATAGTTAATATTGTTATTAATTTTATCTCCTATCCTGGTCCCCAAACCAGCGGAGACCACTATTTTTCCCCCCCCCACCCCTCCCGTCCACTTTCTGCGTCCGCCACTGGTAGACATCAGATGGAGGCAGCACGAGAGAAGCCAATTATTTTTCCGCGAGATTTGACAATTTTAATCACTTTGTTTTCCCCACTATGCTAGACCTAGAATTGTGGCGATATTGGAGAGAGCGAAATTATCGGGGTTTTGTCCATGGCTAACAACAGCTTGGTATGAATCGGTACCTGTTTTTCGGAAAATCCTTGAACAAGGTCAACCACGTAGCATGATTGGTAGTCTTGCATCACAATCACAGGCTGATCAGCATCGCTGTCCTCGTTGGCGTAAATCGTGGGCACTAGCAGTGGTTTTTGTTTTTCTAAAATTTGACCGAGATAATATCAGGTTAACGCAAGCACAAGTGGTGCCTGCGTACCTTCCTCTACTATACGGTAAAACCTCGATTCAACAGAATGGAACACTTTCTGAAGAAGGTTCATATCTTCCTGACTTGAAGAAGTGCCCGAGGATTTATCGAGCGCATCATGAACTGCTGCAGTGAACGGGATCTTAAGAACGAACAACGATTTTATTAAATGTTTACATATTTTATCAGAATTTCCTTCATCAAATATTGGAAGGCCGAACTAGATGTTCTATACTTCACCCACCTTTACTATTACGGAGTTTGGGAGCTCACTTCTGTTGCAACTCCATTCCAGCTGCACCCTACGAATAAGGGACATATAACCAGTGGCGTCCTTCCCAAGTGGTGTAACCTAAGGATGCAAGTTTTAATAGATCGTAACTCATTAGCATATGTCATACCTTCCTTACCGGTCCCATGTAAAGATGACCTACAAGAAATCATCTAGTAATGTAATGAGAAAACCGTCCTTGTGTTAGACTGTGCTACTATTTCTTTCATCTTGGTTGATACCGCCATCGTCTTTTAACGTGGTGTTAATAATACAAATGAATTGTTAATAATAGAAATGGAATCCCAAAAAATCTCCGTTGTTTTAGACCCTTCAGTACTTCAATAGGCCATTGTGTACATAAAAGTGAAAGTTTGTGTGCTTGCATGTTTGTGCGATTGCGTGTTTATGTGTGTGATTTGGCTGCAGTGAACACGTTCCATTACGTACCGCAGCGGTGGTGTGGCGATGCAAATTGACTACATGCTAGTGATGCGCAAGGAGCTGAACAATATCATTGATGCCAAAATGATACTGTCAGATGATATCGCGCCACAGCATCGTCTTCCTGTCATGGACGTGCTTCTCTAACATCGACGCCTTTTGCGAACAATGGCTTTGTTGCAACGAATCAGATGGTGGAAAATGAGTGAGCATGAGGCAGAATTGCAAGCGCTCGTTAAAGCTGCAGTAAGTGCTGGTTCTTTTGGAGGCGCCAACACGAAATGGTCGCGGATGAAACGGGCAGTCACAGAGGGAGCACGTACCACTAAACCGGTAAGACCATTAATCGACAAGCAGACGTGGTGGTCAGAGGAGAAAATGTTTCTGAAATGTTTTTTTCGGCTTCTCAATGGGTTCTTCCACTTAATCTCAACAACTGCTCCTTTTCACATATTTGCGATTGTGAAACCCTTGGTTAATGCATCAACGGTGTGGAACTGAAAAAGATGTCATTCTGTTAAAGATCTTGGCGTTCTTGTTGATTCGAAATTGACATTTTCCAGTCACATTGATGCTGATGTAAAGAATGCGTATGAATTGTTTACTATCTTCCGAAATATCCATAGCTCTAACAGTTTCCTTTTGGTGAAACTTTACAAAGTTTATGTTTT
The DNA here is from genome assembly GCA_000688135.1 of Ancylostoma ceylanicum. Lineage (NCBI taxonomy): Eukaryota > Metazoa > Nematoda > Chromadorea > Rhabditida > Ancylostomatidae > Ancylostoma > Ancylostoma ceylanicum. The sequence continues at coordinate 2,064,099 of JARK01001354.1, read as the reverse complement.
ACTCCACTTAGAGTATTGTTGCCAGGAATCTTACGAGAAAGAAAGACATTGCTAAAATTGAGAAGGTGCAGCATACTTTTACACGCCTCGTGTTCCACAGATGCTTCTTGACAGCTGGGAATCGCATGATTCCGGCATATACTGAACGGGTGAAGACTTTGGGTATACGAACGCTCTGGTATAGACCTGTGTTCCATGATGTGGTGTTTTGCTTCCAAGTCCTACGTAACGAGGTTTGCCTGAGAGCAAGCAAGTACTGGGTGTTCAGGCCTGCTAATGTCAGATTGCGTAGCTTTAATTTACACTATCCCAAGCCCAACTATAGGAACACAGCTAGACTGTTGACTTCTTGTTCTATCATTGTGCGGAGTGGTTTCAGAAGCTTGTATTTTCGGCTAGAAACAGCAAAATATTTGAAAGGAGGTTGCGTAGGTTCGATCTGACCCAGCTACTAAGGGATGTCGGCTAGTTGTTGTTCCTTGTATTATTGTGTTTCCTCCAGATTTCACGCTACGTACTAGATCGACTGTTTTTTGTTTCTCGATTAAGCTATAGCTGACTCGGCGAAGTGACAACCATTCAATCACTACGGCTATTTTCCCGTTCTGTTTATTCTACCTCAGTTCTCATTTCATCTACTTTTGCCTTTTTTGCAGTACTCCAGTTTTACATCTGTCTGGCTGAAACTGGCACACGTGTAGTATGCAGTTAGCTTGTAGTGGAACGACCTGTATTAGCTGCTGGCCATTGTTGCCTATCGTTCCAAGATCCAACATTCCCTTGAATAGGTTCAGCATTTCGTCGAAGAATCTAAATTACTGAATAAGATCCTAGGTTTACTCCCAGTCCCGTTGCTACTTCTGGATGCGGAAGTATCCTGCGAGTATTTGGTTGAGCTTACGCCAGGGGTTCGTAGCAGATCAGAGAGTCGCTTTGCGACCGCCCCTGAATGATTCTAATCAGTTGCGTTCTCAATGTGGATGATCTCAATGGGCTCTTGCCTCCGTTGTATAGCTGTACCGTTTCTGGTTGAAAATGGGACTCACATACCCGCGCTCTACCCTTGGTGCTGCTGTACTTTCAGCAATTACATTGCGGACCCTATTTACCACAGTCCATGCAAACTAATGCAGGCCTTCTACACTTTGAGTTTTACAGTAGTATCGTGTTCACTGGTGTTGGCTTTTTGTTGTTAACGTTTTTTTTTTCGATTAACGATTTGTTATTAACCCTAAATCATTGCTCATCGTTCTGGTGGCACACCCTTGTGGTGTATTCAATAAATAAAAAAAATAAATAGTACAGAGAAGCGAAGTCCGCGGCGGAAACAGCAGTCTCAACCGCAAAGGCGGCTTGTTACAAGCATATGTACAGGGTGACAACAAAGTCTTTGGCCAAAATTTTCACAGAAATTTCCCCTGGCAACTTCGGCAGACAATTAGCGGCAATGCTGTTGGTTGTGTTGCATTTCGCTACCAACATATCTTTAGTATTTGACACAGTGTCAAAGCATTTGAGTAAAATGGCAGCGTCATAAAGTGGTGCGAAGGTGCGGTTGCTCATTTCCTACAGAGCATGGTAGAAAGTTCTATTTCTCCCATCCTCTGCTCACTTTATGCAGAAAAACTATTGAAACGCTTCAGATTTATTCAAAATTGAGCATCTCCTACGTCTCCTGAACTATATTTTCGGCTAAGATAATTTTTAAAAGGAATTATCCAAAATGTCTACATTTCATCGCATTAGTTGGTGTAACCCTCTGCTGCAAGAGAGAACCGCCATGAAAAATAATGCGAATAATGCACAAAGTGTCCTCTATATTCCACCAAGAGTACACGTTTCTGCGGCATGACCTTAAATGACCTTAAGTGAAGGCACTTTTATTGCTAGCAATGTTTCATATTGTTGTCCTTCTTTGGAGCAAAAACCACCAAGTGTTCATCTGTTGCAGGTTTCGGGAAAACACAGAGGGGAAGTCAGTGCTCAAAGTATTGAAGGAATTGGAGGAATCCATGATTGTGTTTTTTTGCTAAGTCCCAACCGTACATTGAATGCATGAGAGGGACCTTTTAAAGCAACTTTGTAACTACTTTTGAAGAAAAATTCATAAAACATTGGTTGTGAGGTCATTTTGGTAACTATGACACATTCACGAAATATTTTTCATACTCCTTCATACCAACATATCTGGATATACCTGTATATTTGCTTCATAGCAAACTCCTTTAGCTTGCTTCTGTAAAATTATGGTACCTATCGGTGAAACCCTGTGAGAGTTGTAGGGTTGAGTTTACCCTGAGGAGGTGCGGACTTTAGGTTATGCGGCTCGTGAGGGTTTTGAGGCCTATATCGGAAAGGCTGGAGGTCTGGTCAAAATCTTAGTAGTGGTTTTTGAAGCTCATACATTGCGTAAACTCATACTAAATTTTGGTTCCCTTGCATAACCTACAGGAGTTTTTATGACTTGCAAAGTATAGCCAAAGACTTTGTTGTCCCCCTGTATTTACCACTTTTTATTTATTACCTAGCCGCTGTTGATGGAGAGAAGAAAACTTACCGTATCGCGAAAGCGAGGCAACGTGCAACTGATGACTTGAAGCTTACGTTGCTTACGTCGAAGTGACTCTCGTCCATTGCTGGCGCTGTTCGCAACCATGCCATTTCTCTCTGTCTTGCGCAGTTCGTGTCCACGTTCTTCCAATTTGCTTCCATAGTGGGTAGTCCCACAGGAAGGCCACCGCAGGGGTTCCTGTGGGACGTTTCACTATTTGTGGGTACCAGTGCAAAACTCGCACTATCCAGCGATTGTCCCTCATTCTGGCAACGTTGCCTACCCACGCATTTTTCGTTCTGTAAAGCATATTGATAATATCGTGGAGTTGACTAACTTCTCTTATCTCCTTGTTCCTGATGTGTTGCATCTTGCCTATTCCCAGCATTCGCCTTTCCATCGCCCTCTGCCTTTTTTGCAAGCTTCGTACTTCAGCTTTTGTCAAATTCCATGTTCCACATCCGTGAAGCAATGCGGGCAACACACTGCTGTGGAATAAGCGACTCTCCGTTTGTGCTCGTGTGTCCTAGTTTTTGAGGAGAACATCAACTTCCAAAAATGCGGTCCAGCCTGCTCTCCGTCGTAAAAGCTCCAACTGCAGATCGTTATCCATCCTAATCGCTTGGCCAAGGTAGACGTAGTGCTTGACTCTCTCGACAATTTGATTATTCAGTTTGATTCCAGTGCCAGGATGTATCTTCAACCCGACGCTTCCAGTAAGCTAGCATGTTATGTTAAAGAGATTTTGTAGTGTCACCGGCCTGCTCGCTAACAGCACCACGTCATAGGCAGCAGTATTTGCAACGTTTCTCCATCTATTTCAAAGCCGACTTTCTCCGCAACATGTCTCAATACTGATTCAAGTGTACTCGTGAAGGCTTTCGGGGAGCAGATGTCGCCTTGTTTTACACCTCTCTTCATAAGGATCCTCATAGGCCTTTCGAAAAGAGTGATTTCAGCATAGGACTCCTTCATTGTTTCTTGTAGGATCCTAATAGGCAGAAGGAGTATGCTGGTTCCACTCCTTGAACAGTCATAGCATTGACGACAGCATTGTCTTCTACAGAATCAAAGGCTTTTTATAAGTCTGCAAACAGGAGCTATAGCGGGACCTTGTATTCTCTGCATCGCTCCGCTAGTTGCCAGATGGTGAATATATGATCAGTGGTGGAAAACCTTTTACAAAATCCTTCTTGCTCTCTTGGCATGTTCTCATCCAGGGTGCGCTCCATTCATGCATAAATGACTCTCATGAAGGTTTTGTACAGATGAGGCAATAGGGTTATTGGCCTTAGTTACGAATATCTTCTCTGTCACCTTTCTTCGGTATCAGTACGGTTCTGGCGCGCTTCCATTGTTCTAGTATTCTTCCTTCGTTGATGTACTTCGTGAACCTGACGCTGAGGGCCTTGGTCAGAACCTCCCCGCCAGCTTTTACTTCTTCTGTTCCAATTTTGTCTGGGCCCAATGCTTTGCCAACTTTCATATTCCGTAGTGCCATGCCCACCTCTGCACTCAGGACCTCTGGTGCTTGCCCGATTTGCTCGAAGACCGGAGGATCAATGGTTTTTGTCGAGGCGAACAACTCATTGAAGTACGCTAGGCAAATCTCTTCCATTTCTGTCCTCAGAGTTGTTCTTCTGCCATGGTCATTCAAGAGCGCTGTGGGCATCATCCGGCGTACTTGAACCTCTCTCCAGGCCTTTTCAAGCTCGCTCTGTCCTCCGCTGCTTTCCGGAGACGTACCTTCCGAAAGTTTTCATAGTCGTTCGCCATCCGTCGTCGGAACTCCTTGCATAATATTTTGTATTCAAGACCAGTGTTCCCAGCATTTGCCAGTTTCCATTTTTCTGAGAGCATCTGTAGGGTTGCCTCGGTTAGTCTTTTTCTGCACTGAATCTCTTTTCACTGTTGCGAGACTTCTGCACTTTCGAAGCTTCTCGAGTAGGCTTTCATAATGTCCGTCGATGTCTTCAGCGTGCATGCTCCAATCCATGTCTTTCATTGCTCGACTGAAAAGCGTCTCACTGAATTGTTGCGGCTTTCGGCGTTGATTTGCCCTGGCCACTCTCCAGCTCTCTCCTCTGGGATCAACGACAATTTTCGCTCTGAGGAGTCTGTGATCAGAATGCACGCAGACTTTGAATTCCGCTTTGACAGACACATCTTTCACGATTCTCTTCTTGTCGTAGAGCGCGAAGTCAATCTCATTTCTGGTTCTGTCGCCACGCCATGCACGCCATGTCCAAAGTCTGCCAGATCTTCCCTGGCAAAACATGTTGGTAATATAAAGCCTTGTGCGTTCTGCGGAATCCGCGAGCCTTTGGCCTCTCTCATTTCTAGCTTCGTGTCCAAATTTTCCTACAAAGATCTCATCGCTGTGTCCACTAACCACCTTAGCATTGAAGTCGCCCAGCACAACTGTATAAGTGGAGTTCTTTCTGAGATGACAATGGAGTTCTTCATAGAGTTCTTCGATTTCATTATCACTGGCAGCCGACGTGGGCGCATACCCTGCAATCACCTTCATAATTGATTACTTCTCGATTTTGAGGTTTAATATCGCAAGTCGGTGCGAAACAATTTCCATCGAGATTATTCGACTCGTTACGGACGGTAACACGATGAAGTCGACACCTCCAACACCATTCTTCGCTGCACCAAGCATCACTTCACTCCCATCACTCCATTTCACAGACATATCTTTTCTGCGCCTTGTTTCGCACACTGCTACAATGTCAATCTTGATGTTGTGCGGTTCGTCGAACATAAAGCTCAGTGCTGCTTCAGAGTTCAGAGTCCTCACGTTGTATGTTCCAAGGTTCATACCTACGGAACGGTAACGGCTAACTGCTGCGAAATTCTTTGAAGCCTCTGCCCCTAGGGCGTTCCGGCCGTCATTATTGCGAGAGGCGCTGCGCAGGAATGGGGGCCATTCACTTAAGGACTATGAACCATTGTTGCTGTGTCCAAAAAATCGCCGCCTGGTTGCCTTCCTTCTGGCGACGCCTCGTCTGCTCCAATTCACCTGACTCAAGGGATCCATGGAAAGCGCTTTGGTGGATACTTGATCCGAGACATGCAGCACCGCCTAACCTCTCCCCTCAAGCCCCAACGTCGCGACAAGACGATCCACCATGCTTCATCACCTTTCGAACATTCTTAATCGGTGGCGCGACCACTACAGTGTTATGTGAAACGATGGACTCCCACACCCGCCAATACCAGCGGCAATTCTGGTGCTGGGACCAGTGCCATCGATCGATGTTGCAAATGCACTAGCAAAGATGAGGAATGGAGCGCCTGGCCCAGATAAACTGCCATCCGAAATCTGGAGAATAGCTGAAAGTGAAGGGACGCGATGGCTCACTAGCTTCTTTAACGAAATCGTAGCTGAGGGAAAGCTGCCCGAATCATGGACGGCGAGCACGGCGGTACCTATGTGGAAGAGAAAAGGAGATGTGGCAGATTGCACGACATACCGACCAGGGATGAGCGGAAGTCAAATTTGAAATTTCGGAAGTCGGAACTCGGAAGTCGGAAGCTCCAAAAATCACCGGAATATTGGAAGTACCGGAAGTCGGAAGTCGAAGTACAAAGGGTACAAGTACACACATTTGTATGAATGTGTATGCATATGTATGCACAGAGATGTACGCAGCTACGCAGCCGTTGACTTAATGGACCTTTTCTAAAACGTTCGTTCCAATAATGTTGGGAAGTTTTGGAACTGATAGATTGAGACAATGAAAAATAAGCTAGAAATATGTCTCTTCCTCTTTGATAGATTTAAAAAAAATGAGGACATGAACCAGGTCACTGCAGCCCCCAGCTAGGTACTAAAAAAGAAATGTATGTAGTCAAATTGTTAGTGATGGTGAATAGAAACGGCCAATTTACATATTCTCACCCAAGTCTTCAGCAAGCTGTCGGAAGTTGCAGAGGACAGTTACAGAGGTTTCTTCAGTTACAGTTACAGAGATAAAGTTACAGTTACAGAGATAAATAGCTCACTCGCTGATACCGCTGTTCGACTCCCTTACACTGACATTTCCTTCGCAAGCTGTTTTTGAGTGTCGATCTTACTCTTCAACACATTCGCGACCTTACGCTCTCGGCATGGTGCGCCCCGTGGAACACGGGCGGTTCCTCGAGCACGCATTTGTGCTCGACCGGTTGAGCACGCGGTCCCACGCGTCGCACCATGTGCGCCAACCGATTGAGCACATTGTCGTAGATGCGTGAATGCTCTTTAGAAAGGCACTAGCAGTAGAACAGAAGCTAACTGCACTACGTACGCTTTCATTTTTAAGACCTCGGAAGAACCATTGTAAAAATTCCTTTCAAGGATTGCAGTCACGCTCTCATTGTACACCGTATACTGTAGTTGCGTGCATGAGCACAACATTCGAGGAAAAATAGACAAACAGGCACCTAAGAAAGCGTCACTTTCTTTTTTAAAGCTGCTGTGCGGTTCACCTAGCAACGGTTTCTTGCTCAAAAACTGCGCAGAAGTTACTGGCAGTCAGTTGTGAAAGCATTATTTGGTAGCTAGGGAGACGTATGTAGGTTGAAAAGCTAGAGTTCCCACCATTCTGCAGATCTACTAGTCAAAATTTCAAAAATAACACTGAGTGCTAATTTTAAACATCAGACGATTAAATTTAAATGTATTAAATTGATGATGAAAGTAAAGGATTCAAGTTGACCTGTAGCAAAGTACTTTGAGAATTTTCTTAGCACCTCCCTCCACCCTCTTCGCTTTCCCTCCGCTTGTGTCTGCCACTGGTAGCAGCTCATGCGGGAAAATGCAAGTTGTTCAATGTCCATCTAAAACTCCCGAAAACCTCCGGCTTTTTTCGCATTTTTCTGACGTCGGAAGTCGGAAGCCCGAAAAACACCGGAATATCGGAAGCTTCGGAAGTCGGAAGTCGGAATTCCGCTCACCCCTGATACCGACCAATTAGGCTGCTATATCATACAATGAAGATCTTCGAGCGAGTTCTGGACAGCAGACTTCGGGACATCGATGAAGTAACGCAAAATCAGTGTGGCTCCGTCAAGAATTGTGGCCCAACTGACTCGATTCATGCTGTACGGCTACTGACTGAGAAACATCGAGAGACGGAGGAGACTGTACATCTAGCCTTCCTCGATCTCGAGAAGGCTTTTGATAGGATACCCCGTGAACTGTTTTGGTTGTCACTGCGCGCTCATGGGGTCCCCGAACAATACGTCATATGGGTACAGCTTCTCTACAGGAATGTCACGAGCTCAGTCAGAAGCGCCGCAGGAACATCAACCCCGTTTGATGTCCACGTGGGAGTCCATCAAGGCTATGCACTTTCACCGCTTCTTTTCATTCTCTGCATAGACACATTGTCGAGCGATCTCCAGCTAGACCGCCATGGACTCTTCTTTATGCAAAAAATGTCGTAGCCGCTGCAAGCACCAAGGAGGGGCTCCAGAAAGAGGTACAGGCTTGGAAAAATCGGCTGAACCGATATGGGTTGCAAATTAACATAAGGAAAACAGAGTATCTCGAATCCGTGGAACAAACACCCGGGACGATCTCCATTGATAATGAGGAGCTTCCGAAACCCTCCGCGTTCAAGTATCTAGGCTCCCGTATCTCAGCAGACAGCAACACTTCAGTGGAAGCTGAGTGTAGAGCGAAAGCTGCGTGGAGCAAGTGGAGGCCGGTAACAGGTGTAATGTTCAATTTAAAAAAAAGTCCCGCTGAAGCTGAAGTCGAAGTCAAATTTTCGAATATGATATGAATGTCAGGTTATTTTGGCTCTTTACACTCAACCATAAGTTTTATTATCTCTCATGAGGTATGTCTCTGCGATGAGTATTCTGATGCCTTTTCTTTTGTAATTTTTCTTCTTTAGAGAAGCTGCAAAATTAGTCTAATATCCAGTTGCGCCAAGAAAAGAACCAAAGGCAGCGTTATCGACTATCTAGATCTTCTTCATCCGCGTAACTCTTCCACCTTGCTATAAAGCAGCAAATTGGTATAATTCGAGAACCATTTCGCCATCTTTTCTGAGACAGTTGACCACTTTGTCTCTGTTCACCATAGCCAAGAACCCAGGATCGAAAAATCTGAGTGACAAATTTTTTCGTGGCTGCTGCCTTCAAATAAGCCTCTCAATCTTGCGCATGGAAACATAGCTTTACCGGTTAAAGCGGGTTTTTGACATTGATGCACCGCGACGGCATTGTATTCCACAGGGTGACAACAAAGTCTTTGGCCACGCTTTGCAACTCATAAAAATTCCTGTAGGTTAGACAAGGGAACCAAAATTTAATATGAGTTTACACAATGCATGAGCTTCAAAAACCACTATTAAGATTCCGAGCAAATCTCCAGTCTTTCCGATGCAGGCCTCAAAACTCTCACGAACCGCGTAGCCTAGAGCCCGCATCTCCTCAGGGTCAACTCAACCCTACAACTTTCACAGGGTTTCAGCGATAGGTCCCATAATTTTATGGAAGCAAGGTAAAGAAGTGTGCTATAAAGCAAATATACGGTTATATCCAGATATGTTGGTATCGAGGAGTATGAGGAATATTTCGTGAATGTGTCATAGTTACCAAAATGACCTCACAACCAATGTTTTATGAATTTTTCTTCGAAAGTAGTTACAAAATTGCTTTAAAAGGTCCCACCCATACATATATTGTGCGGCTGGGACTTAGCAATAAAACACAATCACGGATTCCTCCATCGATGCTTTGAGCACTGACTTCACCTCTGAGTTTTCGCAAAAACTGCAACAGATGAACACTTGGTGGTTTCTGCTCCAAAGAAGGACAACAATAGGAAATATTGTTAGCAATAGAACTGCCTTCACTTATGGTCATTTTCCAGAAACTATTGCCTTTCAATGTGTTCTCTACCAAAATTCTCTGGCAAGAAATCATGGCAGACCTCACCCAGCGGCCACGCTGATGGCGCGCGCACCACTTTCAGAACTAAATACACCCCAGCTGCCGAGATCTTTGTCGCAGAAACCTGTACTTTTGGGGGAATATAGAGGACACTTTGAACATTATTCACAATATTTTTCATGTCGGTTCTCCCTTGTAGCAGAGAGTTACACCAACTAATGCGGTGAAATGCTGTCATTTTGTATAATTCCTTTCAAAAATTATCTTACCCAATATTGTAGCTCAGAAGATGTAGAAGATGCACAATTTTGATAATTCTGATGCGCTCGAATAGTTTTTCTGCCAAAAATGAGCAGAGCATGGGAGAAATAGAACTTTTTACCACGCTCTGTAGGAAATGAGCAACCGCATCTTCGCACTACTTTACTTTATGATGCTGCCATTTTACTCAAAGGCTTTGACACTGTGTCATATACTAAATGTATGTTGGTAGCGACATATGCAACACGACCAACACCGTTGCTACCAATTGTTTGCCGAAGTTGCCAGAGAAAATTTCTGTGAAAGTTTTGGCCAAAGACTTTGTTGTCACCCTGTAGTGTTGGGGGATCATATTGAAAAACTAGCACTTTGTTTCGGGGAGGATATACCAAAACCCCAAAATACCTCGTATTTCTTGGGAATTTTTGGCGAAACACTATTACTGAACAGTCGTTGCAGAGCAGAAGAGCTAACCTTTCCAATGTTAGGACGCACCGCATGTCTTTCCTCGATACGATCCTGTAGCCATGACTTCGTCAAAAGAAATCCTGGTATGAGCAAATCGTCACACATTCTGAAACTGATTTTTAGTCATTCGGGGAAGCAAGAAGCAAGATCATGTGGACCAGGCAACAGAAATCCGTCGGATCATATGAATGTACATACAGTACTAGCCAAAATCATTCAGCCTTCTCAGCTTTTCTCCATAACTTCTGTTGACGCAGAGTTTGGAAGTCCAAATTTTTATGAGAGTTGTAGACACTCAATCAGAAATGTGATCAGAAACAGCTCAGACCCAGCCACAGCATTCGTGAATTTTTTTAACAGAAAAAAAATTTCCTAATTCCTAAAAATTACCGGAAGGAAAAAGAAGCACAGGTCGACCTAAAATGCGTTGGATAGACGAACTGGCGAAATTCAAAGGCTGCGCTGGGAAAGATCTCGCTTGCGATTGGACGAAACTTTTCGATGGCGACGTAAAGAAATCAGCCGAACTCTTCGCACGGAAGGCTAGATATTCATTGTGCCGGTGTGATAAAAGAATGTAAACAATAAACAATAAACAATAAAAAAAATTTCCTATTAAAGGACGAAGCCTGCGATTTGGTGTTATCCACGAATAGCCACGGAATGACTGTTTTAAGTGAAATTTGACTTTGAAATAATTGCTTCACATTAGAATAGACTCGTATCCAGTGGAAGGTGTACGTTTACGGCTCAATGATTGTGATGTGGCGGGCCAACCTGAGGTAAATTCAGCAGTAACCCTCTATGAGTGTTTTCGACAAATTAGCTCGCGTTTCCTTCTCCAATCCGACGTCACCGATGACTCCCATGATTCCTGGTATCTTGCTGAACATGTCAGGCCATACTGCGACCTGGAGCTCTTTCGAACTTTCCAAATATTGCGAATGTTCGCACTGCATCCGTTAGTGCATACCACGAGACAAGTGATTCCAATGGTTTTCTTGCTGTAAAAGAGGATTTCTCTAAGATTTTATTGTGGATGAAGATGCGCTAGGAGTTCCATAGCAATTAACGGCAGAACGCGGGCCTCTATGGATTCAACTAAACATCATCTTCTAAAGATCAGTGATTCACGATAAAACACAGCAGCGAAATATCTTACTGTGGTTTGGAGGGAAATGTGGCAATTCTGTTGAAATCTAATGAGTTATTCTGAAATAGACACGCCAACGATAAAACCCCTGTAATGAGCTACGAAATCGCATACGAAGACCAACAAAACACATGTGCTCGTGGTAGTATTTGGTACCGCTCAGTTCACTTCGTCCAACTTCATCTAGCTTAGAGCGACATAGAATGACCTGTACATAATAATGTTCTACGAATCCAAACACATCTTCAGGCTCCAAATAAGCTTGGGCGAATCCTCTTCTCTGAGCAAGAAAAAAATTAAAAGCTCCTATTTCGTGCTATGCACTAACGGATGCATTGCGAACATCCGCAATATTTGGAAAGTTTGAAAGAAATCGAGATCGCAGTATGGCCTGACATGTTCAGCATGATACCAGGAATCATGCGAGCCATCGTTGACGTCGGATTGGGGAAGAAAACGCGAGCTGATTTGTCGAAAACACTCATAGAGGGTTACTGCTAAATTTAAGGCACGGTGGACTTGGCAGCACACACCAATTTTACAAGCACTTGTCGTTGCATTTGATGCCATTTTTCAAATATTTACAATAATTCCCACCACTTCACCATCTTTACTGCCATAACTTTTCTATTCATTGTATGTGAAGCAATTATTTTCAGGTCAAATTTCACCTACAAAAGCCGTTCCGTGGCCATTCATTGATAATAGCAACTCGCAGATTTCGACCCTTAAATAGAATTGTTTTACTTTCAAATCAATTCGCGATGGCTGTGCGGCTGGTTTTAGCTGCTTCTGATCACACTTGAGTGTCTACAACTCTCATAAAAATTTGGGCTTCCAAGCTTCACGTTGCCAGAAATTATGGAGGAAACTTGAAAAGACTATAAAATTTTGGCCGGCACTGTATGTGTAGGAAAGAGAGTAGTTCATGAAAACTACCCCACAACTGAACAAGAACGCACAGAAAACAAGAGAACACAAGACATATGAAAGCACATCCTTCTATGTGTATTTAAAAACAATTCATTTCTACGTTCACAAAAACGAAAGAGGTCAGCTTGATATTCATGCCTTTGACGAGGGTCACTGTGTCAGGAGACACGAGAAAGCCTATCGCAGCAACAAATAGTTGTGGGGTGGCGCCACACTAGCCACCAGACAGAAAGTGTCGACAGAGCGGCCACACCACTAGCCCCTTTCCCTGTTACATAGTATACTTGTACCAGTCTGGCCGTCCGGCTGACGCCGGACTTCCAGACTTTTTCTTATGCTCGCTTCGCTCGCATGAGTTTACCTTGCATCCATTCTAGTAGATTTGTGGTCGTGCCAATTTTCGCTCCGTTTCCCCTAAATGCCCTCCCCATAAAAAATGGACTGGTCAAAGAGGACTGCTTGCGTCTCCTATGGTTAGAGCAATTTTATCTTTCTCGCAAGCGAAATAGCTAATTGTACCCATATGTAACCGATTCAACCTGGAATGAACACGGGAAATGGTTAATCACTTTTTGTTTATTATGAGTGATCCATTGATAACAATCAGCTTGAACATATAAAAGGACGGTGCGGTGTGCTCAGAGATAAATGAGGGTGGAACACGCAGGAGGGGACGTGATGTGGGTGGAATGGTATGGTATGGGTGGTATAATAGTCACTGCTGAGGCCGG
>JARK01001354.1:2035964-2050107 GCA_000688135.1 Ancylostoma ceylanicum | reverse complement strand
TATCACAACGGTGGACCCGTCTCCCCCACTTTGGACGCCGGCGTACCCTTATCACAACGGTGGACCTGTCTCCCCCCACTTTGGACGCGGGCGTACCTTTATCACAACGGTGAACCCATCTCCCCCCACTTTGGACGCCGGCGTTCCCCTATCATTCATTATAAAGCGGCCCGTCTCCTTGCGCCTATCCACTCTTGGATGCCGACGCCCCTATTGCCCGTACCTATTCATTGTTCTCTTCCCGACTAATCGAGTCGACTGCACCTCACCATACCCGTTCCCATTCTCAGAAATGTTCGATATCAGAAGAATGCGGTAGGCAATCACTACCACTGACCAATCAGGGAATTTCGTTTCACACACACAAACACACACACAGAGTAAGCGCTTTATTATAAGTCATGATAATACAGGGTGCGCCAGAATTATTGACGCACCTAAAATGAGTCTGTGGAAAAGGCAAGATGCGGAAATGTCTCAAATGTGCATATGCATGATAAAGCCAATGCCTTGGCGATCAGAAATAGTGCACTCTTGTTCGCAGTAGGGCCCTTGCTCGCGGAAGCTGTCGCGAAGACGACGATGGAGAAAATATCCCTTGCGCCGAAACTAACTCTGGACGTTCTCCATTAATTTCCATGTTTTTTCTTCTTTAAACCTGGGCATCGTGTGATAACAATTGATATACTGCTGTGCCACACCAGGTTGTTAGTGGATACGTTTATTTTTCGCCTGACGTTTCAACGTAACCGTCGTCTTCGGAGGCCTGAAGATGGCTCACGGTTTTTTATCTGTGTTCTAGACCGCCAAACGTCTCCTCTCACTATGCTAGTTTTCAACCTTCTCTCCGGCTTACTACCTCGAAAACGCTCAGGACAGAAGACAAACCCACCCTGTATCTACCGTTATGCGGAAAACCGCACCAGTATTGACTGTCGTTGCGGACTAGTGAGCGACACCCAGTTGTCCACAATGAGTATTATCTACAGTCACAGCTCGCATAACGATATGTATGGTAGGAAGTCACTTGTTATAGATAAACACTCATTCTTGCTGTTCATTTCTGGATTGCATACAGTAATCCAGAAAGCTTCGAGCGCTTTTCTCGCCGAGATCTCAGATTCACATGCCAGGATCTTACATTTGACATCGAAATCATTTCCGTCATGCGCTTCGTGCCTGTGCTTACCAAGCGGTGTTATTCGACTTCCTCGCCTTTTACTTGCCAAGTGCTCATTAACGCGAACAGCGAGTGCCCTGCTGGTTTCCCCTATATAAAGCGCACTGCAATCTAGGCATTCGATTTGATACATGACTCCTACTTTTGCACAATCACCTTCTTTTCCGTGCGGACATACTATGCAGTGCTCTGCAATACATTGTTTATCGTAGAGCCTATTTCGATCCAACTGTTTTTTGATATTGTCATTGGGAATGTTCACCAAGACAACATCATCTTGCAGTTGAGCTCGGAGAATGCATTTTTGTACGGCCGCGCTAACTTCATCAGAAATGAAGGGTAGGCAAAGTGGCAGTCTGTTTTCGCTACGATTGCGATCTCGGTTCACGGGATGATGTTTACGTGGGCGTTGTGGTACCGTGTAACCGTTGCTGATAGTTATTTGGGAAGCCAACTTCAGCGACTCGAACCGCTCATTATTGCCAGTGCACACTTTGCTTGCCGTTCGGAACATGTTGCGGAGAACGGCGCGTTTCATGGCTGTTGGGTGTGCAGAACAGGCGTTAATGAGAATATTCTTGGAGCTCTCTTTGCGATACCATTTCATGGTTACCATGCCGTTGGATAATTTCACTTTCGTGTTGAGGTAGGGGAGCCATCAGTCGTGTGGTGTTTCTCGTGTAAATTTGATTTACTGCGACTGCTGGTTGAGAATTCTGAAGCATTCGTCCATTTCGGACTGCGTTGATGTTACTATGCTGCAGTCATCGATGTAACGACAGTACATCTGCGGCATACGAGCTAGCACTGGTTCTTCTATTCTACTCATGAAGCAGATTGCAAGGACCGGTGCCAGCCTTTGACCCATAGCGAGATCTCGTGTTTGCGAAAAGTAGTTTGCGAAAAGCTGCGTAGGTGGGCCATCCGACAGAATCTCATGGTTTCTCAATAAAATTGTGGGTCAACTCATAGCAAAGGTACCATGCCATCTCTCCAACACCTGCGAGTTCATCGAGCAATTGCGAAAAGCAAATTTCGAACTGAATAGTGTTATCGAGTCATTCGACGTTACATCGTTATACACTAATGTTCAAAACAACGAGGCTCTCCAGGCATTGTCCGAGATGCTTGACAAATATGCTGGTACCATAAACACCTACGGACTCAGTAAAGCGCGCATCATGACCCTAATCAACGAATGTTTGAAATGTAACACCTTTAAATGGTCGGGGACCTATTTCTCGCAAATACGGGGTCTCGCCATGGGTCAGAGGCTAGCTCCAGCTCTTGCTAACTGCTTCATGAGTAAGGTAGAAGAACCAGTGCTAGCTCGTATGCCGCAGATGTACTGTCGTTACATCGATGACTGCTGCATAGTAACATCAACGCAGTCCGAAATGGACGAATGCTTCAGAATTCTGAACCAGCAGTCGCAGTACATCAAATTTACACGAGAAACACCACACGACGGATGGCTCCCCTACCTCAACACGAAAGTGAAATAATCCAACGGCATGGTAACCATGAAATGGTATCGCAAAGAGAGCTCCAAGAATATTCTCATTAACGCCTGTTCTGCACACCCAACAGCCATGAAACGCGCCGTTCTCTGCAACATGTTTCGAACGGCAAGCAAAGTGTGCACTGGCAATAATGAGCGGTTCGAGTCGCTGAAGTTGGCTTCCCAAATAGCTATCAGCAACGGTTACACGGTACCACAACGCCCACGTAAACATCATCCCGTGAACCGAAATCGCAATCGGAGCGAAAACAGACTGCCACTTCGCCTACCCTTCATTTCTGATGAAGTTAGCGCGGCCGTACAAAAATGCATTCTCCGAGCTCAACTGCAAGATGATGTTGTCTTGGTGAACATTCCCAATGACAATATCAAAAAACAGTTGGTTCGAAATAGGCTCTACGATAAACAATGTATTTCAGAGCACTGCATAGTATGTCCGCACGGAAAAGAAGGTGATTGTGCAAAAGTAGGAGTCATATATCAAATCGAATGCCTAGATTGCAGTGCGCTTTATATAGGGGAAACCAGCAGGGCGCTCGCTGTTCGCGTTAAGGAGCACTTGGCAAGTAAAAGGCGAGGAAGTCGAATAACACCGCTTGGTAAGCACAGGCACGAAGCGCATGACGGAAATGATTTCGATGCCAAATGTAAGGTCCTGGCATGTGAATCTGAGATCTCGGCGAGAAAAGCGCTCGAAGCATTATGGATTACTGTATGCAATCCAGAAATGAACAGCAAGAATGAGTGTTTATCTATAACAAGTGACTTCCTACCATACATATCGTTATGCGAGCTGTGACTGTAGATAATACTCATTGTGGACAACTGGGTGTCGCTCACTAGTCCGCAACGACAGTCAATACTGGTGCGGTTTTCCGCATAACAGTGGATACAGGGTGGGTTTGTCTTCTGTCCTGAGCGTTTTCGAGGTAGTAAGCCGGAGAGAAGGTTGAAAACTAGCAGAGTGAGAGGAGACGTTTGGCGGTCTAGAACACAGATAAAAAATCGTGAGCCATTTTCAGGCCTCCAAAGACGACGGTTACGTCGAAACGTCAGGCGAAAAATAAACGTATCCACTAACCACCTGATGTGGCACAGCAGTATATCAATTGCTAACTCTGGACGATTTTGTTCAGATCTTGAACGGAAGAAAATCTGGGAGTTTGGCTTTTCTGTGGATGATAGCACAGCTCTTGCTCTCTAAGAGCCCCATAGGAGTTCCCTCAGTAGACTGAAATTCGGTTGACAACGAAGCCAGTTCTGTGCCAGTTTAAATTCTTCCAAGGGGATTTTTGGAAATAGGCCTGCATCACTTTCGTCCCTTGCACGGGAGCCAACCCCTGCCAAAGTATATATGGATTCACCTTGGGATAAGAACTGAGTCCAGCAAGGAAATATCTCCAAAGGAAACTGTTTCAATGAGAAACAAGAAAATGAAAAATTTTCTGTAGTAAAACATAGGTACATTTCCTCTGCAAGAACGCAACTAGATTTGCAAACAAGGAGAGAATTTCTTGTCCATCTTGGAGGCAAGATCTGCGCTACTTCCCCTAGGAATATCAATTTCCTGAACGAAAAATTCTTTATGATATGAGACAAAAATATGGGAACTTCAGGTGCGGCGCATCGGCAGTAATCTCCGCTGGCGTCTTCGTGGCTGGTTTCCTAAGAACGGAGCTCGCTTCAAACAAGAGTGATTCCTTGTGTTCAATAAGACGTGTCCTCCATTTTAGATATATAATACATACATAAGGCTTTTTTGGATGTTGTCTCATTTACAGAATATTTCCGGTGCGTCAATATTTATGACGCACCCTGTAAATATTATAATGATACTGTTTCATACTCCCCCTACACCTCAGGTATGGGACTGCGCAACCCATAACCTGACAACTGTCGTGACGTCGACCTAGGAGGTCTTGATAGACGAGAAGCTATGCAAACAGGTGCGGAACCCTCAATTTTCCAGGTTGAGGGATAGGAAGAGAACCACTGTGACAAAAAATAAGATTTGCGTTCAGTTTCTCTTGACGTTACTAAAGAGGCTCCCGCGGCTGTGATCTGCGCCAAAGAAAGGGACATTAGGCAAACATAAACAGTTTTGTTGCATTTCTTGCCATGGAATTGTCTCGGAGAGGACGCTAACGTAGTATGTGGCTTTATATCTTTGGGTTTTTCCTACTGCGAGACGAGTTTTATGCGCCATTTGCTTGAGTATTAATATTTGATTGCAGCTGCACTATATTCTACGTTCGTGAAAAAATTCCAACCTAAACATTTTCTGATTTTGAAGCGGACTGAAACTTTTCGCCTTTTGAGGAAAAATGTGATGGGAACGAAGGCACTGAGGGTCCTTTTCCATTTGCAAAACGAAAACTAAATTTCCTGGGGCCGTAGTAATTGCACTATAACTGCCGGTTAACCAGCAAGTTAAACCGGCAGTTGTACATACCATAACCTGGAACCGTTGTGAGGTCAATATGGTGTGAAAAATCAAAATATCAACTTAGTTTCGATAACCGTCATATAACCAGCGGGTTACACCACGCTTTGGATCCTGGTCTCGGACGCTGCGAAACCATCGGTTGAGCAGATCGCACAGGCACTGCCATATCGATATTGATAGAGTGCGCGCAGAGAACGCGCAGATATCATAGACGCAGGCAAATGGAGATCCCGGTTATTAAAAAGTCCTCGAGAGGACTTTTTAATAACCGGGATCTCCATTTACTCCACTTTTACGCTTCTGCGCGCGTCAAACGAATGCTCATCCAACTACGCATAGCTGTGAATGTGATGCTCCAAAGGACCAAGGACATGAGAGAATTGTTTTTGTTTGAAAGCATCTCATGGTTCTTTTCATCAAAACAAAACAATGAAACAGCTTTGGAAACGGGTCCTATCGCATCTTGAATTAGAATTCAGCATACTGAAATGAAATTAACAGTGTTCGAAGCACTGCATATCGAGGCTTCACACTAAGTATACCAGTTTTTGACTAGTTTGTACAGTTTGTATTAGTTTGTGTTATGAGGCTGTGGAGGCCATTCATGTCTTCCGCCACCAGATGAGATGTGGCAGAGTGGTTAAGGCGATAGTTCACCGTGATGTTAGTGCGGGGTTCGAATCCCGCAGATGGTCAGAGCTTTGCACTTTTGTCCTTCACTTTTTGTTCTCATTGAAAATAGTGAAAAAGGTTTAAACACATAAGTTATGCATGGTTCTGCCATAGAAATGAAAAAAAAACCACACTAAGGATAGATTGATTCACTTTCAATACAGTGCTCAGTAATGAATACTTTCCCTATGAATCAGTTATCTCACTACTAGTACAAGATATATTTACAACAGCGATGTGTATGCAATCGGTTTTCTTCATCACTATGTAATTGCGAGGGATCACTTGGACGGTGGCGCAGTGCGATGACTGCAGTCTCACGTGCTGTTTGTCACGCGTTCGGTTCCTTTCGCGAGCGGAATTTTGCAAACAAGATTGAGAGACATGTATAAACGAGGATTCCGTTCAAGTGATGGCTGCTGTTGTGGCTATGTCCAGGTTATAAGTCGGTTAACTTGGGGAACCGGCAGTTGTCCAAGGAGATAACTTTCTGTATAACCGTTGGTTACGGCGCAATTACTACGGCCCCTGTAATGAACATTTTAGTTTTAGCTCTGTGTTCTTAGCATTTTTTTGCTCTTTATTGGCATCATACCTACACGCTTTTTTCCCATTTTCCCCGGGGAAATGTTCTTGAACAAACTGGGTGAAAGATGCACTTGAAGCATTCTTCTTTCTCAATTTTAATAGCAATAACTGGATTGAATGAAAAAAAAAAAAACACTGAAAGGGCTGTGGAATAATACAAATTCGGAAGAACGCGACGGAGTTTTTGAATGCAGAGAAATTGCACACGACACCTTAAGTTCTCTCAAGGTGCCCTGAATTCTACGATACAACCAGAGGGACCAACCTGCAAAAAAAGTCGACGAAGGAGCGAGTGAAATCCAAACAGAGCTCATGTCAACATCTGAGTATCACAACAACTCCGATATGTGATACAACATTCTGGATGCCAATCTACTCTCCCGCAGGAGAGTGTGTGAGTCTCGACTTTTTCTGTAGTAGAATGCTCACCTCATTTTTCATGAGAAGCAAAGAACTTTAGAAGTTACATGGGGCTAGAGAAGCGTATAGGAAGCTGTGTTGAATGTTTTATTTGCTAAGCAATCGAACGTTGAGTTAGCAGCTCGTCACATCGAAGCAAAACAACACAAAGTGACCTCCATGTACACTGATAAGATAGTGTCATCTGAAGAGGCGTGGATGAGTTGGACAGCATTCAAGTAAATGTTTTGCTCACAAGTGGTGGTAGTAGTTGTGTGGCCATTGAAGCTATTTCAGGTCGTAAAAGTGGTTGTGGATGAGCTTTTGTGAACGAACCTAAGATTGTTAGACTATACCTTCGAGCTATGAGCATGTAAACGTATGGATGCGCGTTCTACCACCTTTATGGAATTGCTACTAAGCATTTGTTTTAAATCATTTGACGCTGCATGAAAGAGCAATTCAACCAGCATACGTCATATGTGATTTATTGGAAAATCTCCATTTTTCGATTTTCAAAGAAATTTAGATTATGACCAGCCAAATTTATGGATTTTCCATTCGTGAGTTATGCGGGTTTAAACAGGGAAAGACAGCAGCAGAATTGCAGCGAACTTCAAGTTAGACATCAAGAAAATTAGCCTTTGCAAGATTGCAGAAATCGGCACATTAAAAATTACCGAAACTTGGGTAACTGAACCGAAATTTTATGTGTCTATCAAAGTTTCGATCGTCCTCATCTCATAACTTAGGTTTTAATGACGTTTGTATGGTCACCTGCAGCCTAGACCTGACACTATCAGGGGATCACTTACTTTTGTCTAAGTAACTTTCCTCGGCACAGAAAAAGTTCAATAACTGCGCCGTTGTCACAATTTGGGTAAGCTGCAATTTTGCCTCACTGAACAGCGAATTCTTTTTAGGAGGTACTCGTTCTCTGACCGAAAGATGGCGAAGGATACGAGAGGTGTTGTGTCATTGTTTTTGAAATAGTTTTTGTTTGAACTCCAAACGCGCATTTACAGTTTTACAGTCTAATACATACGCAGAAATCTGATTAGGGCTAACGCTGTTGCTCTTTGGAAGACTTCACTGCAAGTTTTTTTTGTTTGTTTACTTATTTATTTATTTCCCATACACAACAGGGTGTGCCATAAACAGTAGTGAAACAAAAGAATGCAGAAACTCAGCACTAGTCGTGAGAGAATCTCAACATTTCGTAACTTGAAAGGTAAACGAACTAACGTCGAATCCAAGAAAGTGTGGCTGGTCTTGGATTCTCAGAAAAAAATTTAGGTGTTTAGCATTTCATGATCGTGACAGAACTACTTAACACGCTCTGAGCATAAGGACGTGCGCACTCTAGCGGTGTACGCACTAGAGAATATTCATGATCAGCTTTTACTCAGTATCGTGAGCTTATCCGCTAGCAGGCAAAAGTTCTTTGAGATAATCAGGACCTAAGCACGCGACTTGAAATCCATTCTGGGGCGGTCGTAATAAAGACTCTTTGATTTGGTACGAACCCCAAGCGTAAACTTGGATGGATGCTCGCCGCATACTTGCGATAGTAGGAGCCGAGGCTCCGACCCCCTTCACTTTGGGCGGGGGTCCGGTAGACCCGCTTCACTAAACTAAAGGAGAGGTCACCAGGGTGAAGCCCCGGTGAAAATAAACCTGTTAAGATTTGTGAATTTCAGGTGAAGGAGCGAAGGAGGAGGCTGAAAAGGAAAAGGACCAAAGCGATCGAGAAGAAGAGAAACCTAAAAACTAAAAAATAAAGATGTAGAGCAATAAAGATGTATTGAAAAGTTGTATTATGTGGTGTGTGACCGCGGCGACAGTGGCTCATCGACTACTAATTGCGATTGGAGCGCGGAATACAACGTACTGGAAGCAGTTGGAAAGATGAAGAATACCGCTGTTAGCTTTAAAAACTTCCAAACCATGAAGGGCATCGTAGCATAGCACAAACCTAGTAGATTACGCAGGAGTTGAGTTTTTGGTCAAGTAGCCAAAGCTGGCGGAGAAAATTTTGTTTTTCTAGAGCAACACTTTTAGCGCACTTAGTGTTTGCAGAGGAATAAATCTGTTAAAAGAAAATGATTTGAAAATCGGACAGTCCTATGTGGAAGAAGAGGAAATGCTGTGCATTCTAGTGTGGAACACTAAACATGATTACATACATTCAAAGACTCTCATATGCCAACGCAGATTAAGTTGTTATTCAGCCAGCAGTACTGAATAATCACCAGTATAGTAGTTGCGTAACAGACAATTCTCCATAGAGATACTATATACATATTTAGCGCCATCCGAAAACAATCACGTTTGCTCGTTCTGTCTTGAAATAGCGCTAAAAAACAGGATCCAAAGTTGACTCTCTGAAATGGCAAGTTTCCTTAGTTTTTCGTTGTTTCCTTTTTTAACTTTTAACAAAATAGCATGAATTGTATACAGAATAGAATTAGAGAAAATTCTCTATCTAATGATACCGCACNGGGGGGGGGGGGGGGGGAGCCAAAGCCTGTAGTGGCTCCAGCCTGTAGTCAGAGAAAAAAGAAAAAGTGCGCAGAAAGTGGAATGCGCCAGATCGGGTGGAGTCATACTATTGGTCAGTTACTACTAGTCATACCAGAGTCATAGTATTTTGTTTAAAGTTAACGAAGAAAACAACGAAAAACTAAGAAAACTTGCCATTTCAGAGAGTCAACTTTGGATCCTGCACAACACAAATGAGATGTTTAGTGTTCCATACTAGAATGCACAGCATTTCTTCCTCTTCCACCTAAGACTGTCCGATTTTCAAATCATTTTCTTTTAACAGATTTATTCCTCTACAAACACTAAGTGCGCTAAAAGTGTTGCTCTAGAAAAACAAAATTTTCTCCTCCAGCTTTGGCTACTTAACCAAAAACTCAATTCCTGCGTAATCTACTAGGTTTGTGCTATGCTACGATACCTGTCATGGTTTGGAAGTTTTCAATGCTAACGGCGGTATTCTTCATCTTTCCAACTGCTTCCAGTGCGTTGTATTCCGCGCTCCAATCGCAATTAGTAGTCGATGAGCCACAGTCGCTGCGGTCACACACCACATAACACAACTTTTCAATACATTTTTATTGTTCTACATCTTTATCCTTTAGTTTTTAGGTTTTTCCTCTTCTCGATCGGTTTGGTCCTCCTCCTTTTCAGCCTCCTCCTTCCCTCCTTCACCTGAAATTCACATATCTTAACAGGTTTATTTTACTAACCCCCCCCCCCGTCGACGATCCCCTTCTTTTTTGGAGGCCTGAAACCTCTCAGACCCCCTTCACTTGGGAGACCCTCGGCTCCCCTTATCGCACGTATGGCTCGCCGGTCCAATCGCCACTACCACAAACAAGCTTAGAACATCATAAAAGCTGGGCTCATAGCTGTAGTCAAAATATCTTTTAGCTTTTTTCCTTTTTGTCGGTATCTTAGAGGAAGCAGGTGCAGGTGACTAAAACGATCAGGTAGATTACTCCTGAACGCATGCAGTCGCCTGGTCTCCCTGTTGGGCAAACGATACAATTCGGCGTGATGCAGGAACGATCGTACATTCGATTTCTGACCAGTTGGCGCTTCAGGTTGCTCGGTGTTATTTCTACTATCACTTGCATTGGCTGTGGCGCAGAATATATTGGTGGGACATGTCCACCATTGTGCGCACGCATCAGAGAGCACTTGGACGGCAAAGGAAGATCACGCCTAACTACCCCTCTTGGCAGCCACTTCCAACACGACGGAGAGAATTTTGAGGTTAATTTTAAATTTCTGGCACAAGAACCAGAAACATCAGCTCGCAAAATTTTGGATGCTTTATGGATCCATGCGAAAAATCCGAAAATGAACCGCAAAGAAGAATGCCTCTCAATGACACGGGAGCTCGCCCCATATCTTGATCTGCTTTTTTGATCCGAAGAAGGCGGTCAAGTCGTTCGCTTGCGTGGACAGTTAGCCGTCGTTATTGTCGCAACATCACTGCTGCCACATTAAGAAGTGAGCATTAGTCTGTGAGCTAGATCTGCGACGAAAAATAGGCATAGAGTTTTGTTTGCATGGTTCTGGAGAGATTTGATCGGGTAGTTGGTGTGTCGAATCGCCTATTTGAGGCTGCGAAGACGGCGATCTGCCGAAACGTTAGCCGACATAAATGTGTTACCAACCTCGTGTATAGCTCAAATAACAACTAAAATTTTAAGGTTGCTCTAGTCCCATGCTGGATCTGCTCTCATTTGGAACAGTCCAAACAATGCTACAAAGTTAGATACCGAGATAGAGCTGAACGACGCAGAACCGAAAAGAAAAGGTCAGAAGAGATTATGCATCCATAACCGAGCGGACATACAACCCGTGAGGATGAATAGTGGAGCACAGAGACTGTCCAGGTGAAAAAAGACCTGTGTCTAAATATCTTTATCTCGAGAACATCAAGGAGATTGATTTCAGACAGTTTTTTGCGTAGAATTTTTGAGTTTTTGGAAGAGACTTAAGATTTGGGCAATTGGCTCAACCATCTGTATGTCCGAAAGAAAAACGAATTAAAAAGTGCAGTGGAAAGGTGAAATCTAAGTTTACGAAAATGGATCTTAGACGTACCTTTAACGACCGCGAGAAGGTCTGAAAATCCAGTACATACTCGCGCGGGGGTCTACCTCCAAGTATCATACACTATATATATTTCAGAGAATTTGTGACTCTGTGCGTGCGTGCGCACCACTATGTGGAGATGGCGCGTCGTATCTAGCGCGTGTCTACAATTATCCTACAACATAGAAAAATTCGATAACCTACTTAAATCAAGAAAGACATTCCCACTAGGGTTTTCTAATACGCTGAACACAAATATGGGACAACCATGTTGCACGGAAAAATCGATTTTATTGATTTTTCACCACTTTTGCTCATAGATCAGGGAAAATTGACGCCGCGTAGCGGCGGCAACCGGCTGGTAATACATATAATACGGAATGAGATCAGTAAGTCATTCACAACCCTTCTGTACTTTAAACTCTTTAAATTGAGGGTCCTTGGGCGTTCTCTATAAGGTGACAGTTTCATGGGATAGAATGGATTTGGGAAACATCTATAGAACACAACTTTAGTAAAGATGAGTTGAACTCGCTCCAGCTTCAAAATGTTTAAGAAACGTACAGTATGCAAAACTTCTAAATTCTCTACAATTGGGAACAGTGAGATAGAACGGGGAGAAAAGTAAATCCAGACCGAAAAAAAAAACTAAAATCGAACATGGACAGAGTCGGTGCCTAGCACCAAACTGCTATACGGAGCCGCGCGACAGCATAATGGAATGCACAGATCTAGTTCAGCTCCCATCCAAGATTCTGCACCACAAGTACTGAGATATGCAGGGAGGTGATCACTGTATCAAGTTTAATGTCAACATGTACTGCTTTGCAGGTTCTGGTGCATCTCATCTTCTATCGATTACCTGTTTGCATTTTTTTGCATTCTTCTCTGAGAATTTGCTTTGAACACAGGTTCATGACCACAATGAGCATACGACACGCCCTCATCAGGCAACTTATAAAATAAGTTGTTACCAAGTCGAACAAGATATAGTAATGTTAGATGAGTGCAAATATCAGCGGCGAACGTAGAAACGTCTAGGTAGGGGGAGGGGTGTGACTGACGCCTCCACCATTTTGGAGATACGGATATATGTAGATGGGATACCCTAAGAATGACTCATAAAATAAGCCAGCCTTCACTTTTCGGCCGAGCTTGGAAGGAACCTTCACTTTCCGGTGAGGGATGGGGAAGCCTCTTTCATATAAGGACGACGGCGCCGTAGCTGAGAATGTGCGCGTAGCCAGAAGTAGACAATACCTCACTAAGGATGTTGTGTAGAGAATTCAGGTTTCTTTTTCAAATTTCATCATTCTCGTTCTCGAGGAAGTGCGGGGAGCTTGTGGGTTCACAAATATTCATGAGGAAGGAGCAAGAGTCTGACGAAAGAAAGAGAAAGAAACACATCTGGTGTTGCAACATGAGACAAAAGCCTGAGTAAAAACTTTATGCTGAATGTTCATGAATTTTTCAAAATTTTGATACCACTCAATTCGGAGAATCGAAGGCTCCTGAGAGCACCGCGGTTTCACGTTAGAAAAATGAGAGCACTGCCTGAAAATATTAGGAGATCCCACCTGAAACGGAAGCCGTAGTGAGAATTCATCCAAGGAAAATCGAATTTCTTTGAATTCGAACCCTTATTCTCAGGAAAAGTGGGAAGCTTACTTCAAATGCGTCATTCTCTAACCAGTAAGCACAATGTGTGCTTACTAGTTAGAGAATGACGCTTTCACTCACACGACGAAGAAACATACTGCTTGAGTTCATTAAAAAAAACTCAGACTAAGCCGCTTAATTTCTGAAAAAGTTGAAACACGGACAAGTAGGGTCCGCGCCCCTTCGTCGGCGCAATACTGAAGCCTTCTCACACACGAAGTCCCTAGGGAATACGGGAAGACTTCTTTTCCCCAATATTCTGCAATATTCTCATACCAGTCTGTCCGTCCGGCTAACGCCGGACTTCCAGACTTCTATTGATGCTCGCTTCGCTCGCATACTTCACATTATGTGGAAAACCCTGGAGAACCTTTTGGAAGATACGAATCAATACCCACCCGTGTAGAGCCAACGATCTCCTGAAAATTGCTCAAATCCATTAAAGGTGGCCTTATTCCGTCTCCGCAAGGTGATTCTCCTTCGTTGGCCCTGTGGGCTAGTGGGCTATCGATGTTTGAATGTAACCGATACAGCGCAAATGACCATTGGAATGGCATATGTTTATCTGGCTGTTGTGGTAACTAAAGTGATAAGGGTCTACTGGTGTATATTAGCAGGAAGGGGGGAGGTGGTCCATTTATACACGAATGGAAACGACAGAGAGTGGGGGAAGAAATGATGAGGAAGTAGGTGCAGGGAAGGAAGGGAAGCATGTAGGAGAAAAAACCGCAATGAATACTGGTGCACTTCTTGTGTAGGATTATACCCTGCTTCTGCACTTCTTCATTTTCCAGGCGGTTCCACACGTCTGATCGCCATCCGTGGACCCATCTCCCCCACTTTGGACGCCGGCACACCCTTATCATATCGCCGGACCCATTTCCCCCCACTTTTCACGCCGGCACACCCTTATCATATCGCCGGACCCGTCTCTCCCCACTTTGGACGCCGGCGCACCCTTATCCCCCACTTTGAACGCCGGCGCATCCTTATCGAATCGCCGGACCCAACTCCCCCCACTTTGGACGCCGGCACACCCTTATCATATCGCCGGACCCGTCTC
>JARK01001354.1:2003469-2027014 GCA_000688135.1 Ancylostoma ceylanicum | reverse complement strand
TTTTTTCCCCCCCCCCCCCCCCCCCTCCCGCCCTCTTTCCGCGTCCGCCACTGGTCGTTAGCGATTTATTTATTTATTTATCTACCAGTCTAGTCGTCCGGCTGACGCCGGACTTCCAGACTTCTACTGATGCTCGCTTCGCTCGCATTCTTCACAGTGAGTACGAAGAAAATCCTTTTGCGGGACACCTATGTTCCTCTGAGATAGTTTCTCTCCGCTCTCTTGAAATTCCCTCAAATCCGCCAGGGGTACCCTTCTCTCATTTCCACAAAGTGACGCTCTTTGGTAGGCCCTAGGGACTATGAATATTTGGATGTAACCGATCCACCGCAAATGGTCACTTGGAATGATCTATGTTTGGCTGGCTGTCGGGCAATTTATATTGTATGCGTGCGACTGACGCGCGTGCGTCTATATGATGAAGAATAGGGACTAGTCGCATCGCAGTTGCAGCTCAGTCGCGTTTACGGCTTTGCGATGACCGCGCTTTCTTTTCATTGAGTATTTCATGCCGCGTTGACCGGCCTTCATCGAAAATCTTTCGCAAATGGGTGCATGCGTCTGATAAGTCGCATCTGGTATGGATTGCCCTTGTTGTGGCAGTTAAGTGGTGTAGGGAAGGAAAGAAAGCATGTAGGAGAGAAAGCCGCATTGGATACCTGCGTAGGATATGACCCGTCTCTGTGCATTCCTTCATTTTTCCGAGCGATTCAGCGTCTATCCCCCTACTTTGAACGCGGCGCACCCTTATCACAGCGGTGGACCCGTCTTCACCCATAATGGGCGCTGGCGCACCATTATCACAACGGTGGACCCGTCTTCCTCATTTGAATGCATGCGCACCCATACCACAGCGGTGAGCCCACTTTGGGTGCTGGCGCCCCCTTATCACAGTAGTGGACCCACCTCCCCCACTTTGGGCGCCGGCGCACTCTTATCATATCGCTGGACCCGTCTTCCTCCACGTTGTGCGCCGGCACAATGTCGACGCCAGCTTCTCGTAACACCAACTTTATTCACCGGCCAACGGTTAAAGCGGTAGTAGCTCTATGAGGACGGCTATACGAAATCAGCAGTCGGTTCTTACCCTTGCGGATGCACTCAGTTGCCTCCAAGCACGCAACAAGTGTCTTTACCGAACAAACCTAGGATCATTTAAAAATCGTTCATAAACTGCCGTTTGAGGAGCACCGCTTTGTCCGTTCTTGATTCGGTAGTGTAAATAAAATGTCCACCTTCCCTGGCTCCGATCTAGGGAGATGAGTGACAACGCTGCGATCTCTGAAACACGTTTTGGCGAACAGAGGGCCAGTAAGGCGACAAGTTTCAGAGAAAGCATCTTGAGCGATAACGTCTGATTAGGACCCAGACTTGTGATATAACCCAACACTTGGTCGATTTCCCATGTGGATGCGTATTTTGGTTTTAGTGTGTTTTGGTGGAGGCCCTTCATGAACCAACTAGAGGATCGTATGACCAATTTTTATCCAGCAGCAAATCGGTGACGGTACAAACAGCGGACCTTGACAGAGATACCGTAGCATAGCTCCTT
The DNA here is from genome assembly GCA_000688135.1 of Ancylostoma ceylanicum. Lineage (NCBI taxonomy): Eukaryota > Metazoa > Nematoda > Chromadorea > Rhabditida > Ancylostomatidae > Ancylostoma > Ancylostoma ceylanicum. Next base: position 2,025,462 of record JARK01001354.1, on the reverse strand, counting down.
CCCTTCTCAGCTTCTGCTGCTAGAAAGTTGCAGAGATGGGCAATAGGTGCCTCGCAAGGAGGAGTATCTATAGAGACCAAAAAGGAGTCCCACTTCTACAGGGAGGACTCATATTGCCGCGTAGTGTTTGGAGCCTAACTGGCTAGCAAGACGGCGACGGCAGATTTGCCCAGCCGTTTCTTTTCACAGCGTTGGAATAGATCTTCCCTGCTAAGAGCACGAAGCTCTTCTGTTGCAGTAGAGGGTGAGGGCGATTCTGCGCGTCTGTGAGAATCGAATCGGTCGTTAACATTGTAGCACGACTGGAGTTTTCCCTGCATGTTCGAGAGCTAACGGAAACCAGCTCTGACTCCGCCAAAGCGGAGTGATGAGGATGATGATCGCACAATCCTTCACGGCTTTCCTGATTGTCCCGACAATCAAATTGAATGCAGGAAATGCGTAGGCGTACATTCCTGGCCAGTTGTGAGCGAAGCCATCGATCTTCAATGCACCTGGATCAGCAAACAGTGAGAAACAGCTATCTATTTTGCGATTTAACCTGGAGATCTACTTTTGGTTCGCCGTACTTATCAATGATTCTTCGGGCCTCCTCATAATCAAGGCTCCATTTGAATCTTTCGCGTATGAAGAGTCTCGACTCCCTGTCCGCATCTTGATTATTACGACCTGGTCGATGTGTTGCCATTATTCTAAGGACTCTTGTGGTTGCCCAAGCCCACAACTCCTTCGCTACCTCCGAAAGAGACGGACTAGCACATCCGCCACGTCTTTTGATGTATGCCACTGGCGCGTAGTATCCAGCTCCGAGAGAACATCTATTTCTCGCCATTACTTATCGAAGGGCATCAGTCTGAATAAGCAGGTCTTAAGTTCAAGCACGTTGATGTGTTGAGCGGATTCGGATGGAAGCCATCTTCCTCCCGTACGCAGCCCGCAAGTTACTCCACCCCAGCCGAGATTCGACGCAAGTGACGCAATGACTACATCTGAAGAGAATCTGAGAAAAGAAAATCTCGCGTGTGATTCCACCTCGTCAACAACATTTCAGATCTGTTGTTGATTGGTTGGAGAGGAAGCATTTTTCAGAGTAAAGGCCCGGTAGTGATGGCTTCATTGCTGCGGCCAAATCCCTTTGTAGACTACGCGTCATGAAGGTAACAAACGGTTGCGCTGTGGACACGAAATTCAATTTGCCTAAAAAGTGGGACAGTTCTCGTGCCGTAATATGGCGCTTAGCTAGGAGTGCAGCAGCTGATTGCCTGATATTAACTGACTTCTTTGGAGGGATCTCCAATTCCCCAGTTCCAGTGTTGATAATCAAGCCTAGAAACTCTATGCGCTGAGTGGGTGTGAGACTGGTGCCAGACTGATATTTTTAAATTTGGGCAAATCCCTCGGCCTGTGCGCTCTACCCAAGACAGAAAAGTAGACCTAAAGGGAAGCACCACTCTTGCTAGACGGGGCTTGACCTCCGGTGGTCCGACTAGAAACAGAGCACGGACGACTGTCGACGCCGAGGGCGTCAACAATTTCCATGACTCTGTTCTCTACATCTATCCGTTTTGTGGAAGTACTCGCATTCAGAGGTAATTATGGAACACCTTGTACCACAATGCTGCGCTCATGAACATATTGCTCAGGAGTTTTGTAAGATTTCACCAGATTTTGAACCGCGTGAAATGCATCGATTACCTTGCGTGGGACGTTTGACGCACTGCTGAAGTAAGCGCCCAGGATGTCTAAGTGGACAGAAAGGTCAGCATTCACCTGGAAAGCCATGTGCTCCTTACTGCTAGATTCAACAGTGGCCTTCTTCGCCAAAAAGCGAGAGGAGAATCGATGGAGTCCTTGCCTTCGTTATGGCGAATAGTAGTATAAGACATAGCCGGGAGTAGAGACTGCTCAGGAATGGAACGCCGGATCGAATGACATTCTAACGAAATGTTGAGGCAACATGCGGAATATTCTAAAATATACTGCATCAACGACTGTAATCTATTACAACGTGTTCTCGACGCAGTAGCCAAATGGTCTTGAACATGGGAGCTCAACATTTCGCTGGCATGTTTGGCCGGCGTTCAAGTGCTGCGAAAAACGCTATATACAAAGCAACTGTGAACAAACTAGGAGGATGGTTCAAGAACAGTGCCACCAATGAAAATTTTTTTGCCCTCCAAAGTTGTTTCTCTGTTGATACAGCAGAGCCGGAAACACCTCCTAGCGGAGTTGCCCATGGACATCAGCACGTCATCATGAACCTGGGTTGCGTTCTTTTGATACCTCGAATCTACAGTTAATCTAATTTTTTTTCGGTCCAATGAACAGCTGAATATCGTTGCAATCACAAAAATGACACAGATCAAAAGTTTATTTAATGTCTAGCGAGAAAACCAGGTTGCGTTACGGAGCACCCCCGCTTCAAGTTTTCCTTCAGTATATACACTACAAAAGGTGATGATTTATAGTACAATTCGAATAAGCATGACGCACATATAAATAAATTTTCCAACTGCATTCAGCATAAAGCAAAGGACAATGGTAGTCGTCTAAGCCTCCGTCCTTTCCCTCTCCCTCTCCTTGGCTTCGACCCTTTTGTTGTACCTCTTGATCATCGATACATAGCTATCCAGGTAGTCGTTGAATTTATTGTCACGAGATAGCGCTCCTTCCTGTAATTATCTCGTTTCGTCGTTCTAGCTCTACTACAGTCAAAACGCGCAGACAAAACTTTGGGATTTCTTCCACAAAAAACTTTCGTTCAATAGTGTAGTCGCATGTTCGTGGGCTCATTTCTGCTTCTACATGGCACATCAAAGAATAAACATCTTTATGGAATTTCCTCGTCTTCTAATGCGTGAACCTGGTCATTATTGCCAATCTGGGCTGGAATTTAGGAATGCACAACCGAACGAATCCCGCTTAGCAAACCAAATTGTGCGCCCTGCGCAAGCAAACATTACGTAGTCTGAAGGATAACTTATGAAGCTGACCAATGTTGGTTGCCTGGTAAGCGTTCCATGAATCCCTGCCTGAATCAGAGGCAGCACCCACGGAAATTTTCATGTTCGAGATTTTGATTGTTTTGGATACTTAGCAACGATGCCAACAATTCTACAAAAGCTGCTTCGTCGTAGGCATCAGCATTCTCAAGATAAAGAGAGATAAGGTTTGTGCTGGAGATCAATTAGGATGAGTTATAGTATGATATGAATGAGTGTCTTTGTTTACAATCACTTTCTTTCAAAAGATGGCCAAATGTGACCGCTTTCTATGGCCGTTCAAGGTTGGCTATATGGCGCCGGGAACTACGTTTTCCACCACTTATCGTAATCTAACAAAACCGATAGTATAGTACAAAATGAATACGATATTTGTGTTCAGCATATCGAATAACCCCTATGAGCGAGGGAATTCTGTGAGATACCGTGTCTGCCGTGGCCATGCGAAAAACGAAGGGTCCTGTTGGTGGCCGATTCTGGCCGGCCAAAGGTGGCTGGCCGCGGCCACGCCGGAATCCGGCCTGAGGATGCGAAGCAAATCTCTGAACGAAGATCAATGTGGTCGCACCTACTCGTCGTGCTTTTCGTCCCTCCACTCTTATCCAAGGAAGGACTAGTCTAACCACAAATAACAACCGATGAGGTTCTATGAAACCAAACATGTTGTTTTGAATGGGCTCTCCTTACCACCACTTAGCGGTCGCCAACTCAAGAAAACTTTACGCAATCTTCCTTACTTCCAAAGCTGCTTACATTACCTTTGACAAAACTAATGCAGTTATTCCGAGAAGCTCCTGCTGCGATGCCGCAATGTTTTGGTTAGCAGAAGTGAAATTGCCAAAAAATCTTTCTTGGCACCTTTTATTCCAACAATAAAAATTTCCTAAATATGTGGATTTTGTTCAAAATGAACAAAACCATCGGAAAGGTCATGACACTTGCTACGCGAAGACATACAATTTCTCATATCGTTTGCGATGACAACCCCCAGACCGCCTTAAATCAAAGATCTACCGAACCGTAGTACGTCCTGTCGCGCTTTATGGTGCCGAGTGTTGGCCTGCCACCAAGGAAATGGAGCGTCGAATTAGCGTCATGGAGATGAGAATGCTGCGGTGGATGGGTGGCATTACACAACTCGATCGCATCTGCAACCAAGACATACGGCAGCGATTTGGAGTTGTTGCGATAGCCGACAAGCTTCGCGAGGCGCGTCTGCGATGGTTCGGTCACGTTCTTCGTGCCAAAGGCGATAAAGTCTGTAGGATCGGCTACGACCTAGACGTAGCAGGAAAGCGGCCAAAAGGAAGACCGAAACAACGATGGCTCGACACCCTGCACGCTGATCTCAAGCTGGCTAGGATCCATCCCGACCAGGCGCACGACAGGGAAATATGGCGTCAAAGGGTCAGCAAAGCGGACCCCACTACGAAACGGGAAAAACGCTGAGGAAGAAGAAGTTTGCGATGACAACCGGAAATTTTCTGCCTCAAAGAGGATGCATCGAAAAACGCGCATTATTTTTGCACCAACCTAATACTTTTGTTCTCAGCCGTCTCAATTCCTGCTGAGAAGCGTAAAATCGTCCCTTACTTTTTTGAAGCTTTCAAATACTCAGGAAATACTTTCTCATTTTTTTGTTAAATGTATTTGAAGCAACGGCGTCCTTGTCACCTTCGCATAACATCTTTGTTTTCTAATCCTAAATGAAGATGTCTTTTTTACATGCCTCAACTCCGTCTTGAATAGCCCTTGTCCTGGTAATTTTGTCGTATTCTTTTAGGTGGCCCATCTGTTCAGTCGCATGCCTTCGGCTTGCCCGGTGCTTCATGTAATGCCCTCGGGCCACCTGGTAATAGGTGATGCCTATAAGCTTGGTAGCTCAGATTTTGCAGTCGGGGTGATTTGGGCGGCTGATCGCCCTGTTTTATTGCCTGAGATCGAGTTGATTTTAAAATTTGTCTTTGTTCCAATCACTATAAATCACTGTTCATGGTTACATTCTGATACCCGCGGAGTGGTCTAACTTTCGCATGATCTGATTGATTACCTGGTTGGCCAACCAGTTGAGTTCAAATGAATGAATTTCAGGGAATTACTCTGAGCTCGAAACTTACTCCAGCAAAAAGTTCAAGGAGGCAAATGTGCAAAAAAACATATTGTATAGCCGATTGAATGGCCTGAAACCGCTGACTCCGAAGCTCTTTGATCACATCCACCATTGAAGCACTGGCTTTTTCTCGTATCTTCTGTGATGCGTAATCAATTGCTGCAAAATATCGACATATTGAGGATCACTCACAATAGTAATGATTGTGTTGGGGATTTGCTCAACCAAAGCTGAGAAATGGGCATGAACTGAAGCATTTCTTTTAAGTCTGTCAGGTTCATTTCAGTTCACTCGATTTACTTATATTACGAATATATTAGAAATGATCACAGCCGTCCCACCACTCATGTATTTACGAACCGCACTTGAAGTTGCAAACATCGCAAAAAAAATTTGACAGGCAAGGAAACACGGGCGTAGCATGCACTGAACATTTATGAGAAGAAAAATCTGTTTTGCGCTTTTTGTGGACAAATGTCATTTCTCAACGTTTCAAGCTTTGAAGACATTTGGTTTTTGTATGCTGCCGAATCATCATTCATGATGATTATTTGTATGCTAATGGAATTTCTACATAGTGCTAAACATAGACGGTCGCAGGAAAAGTTGAGGAGAAAATTCAGAAGGGTTCCACACTCCTACTTTGAAAAGCACCTCATATTTCATCGGAAATGGATGCTAGGATAAAGTATTCGCACGTACGACGGAGACTAACGAACTCTTTTCGATTTCAATCTATAGTCTCTCCAAAAAAAATACTTGCCTCCCACTACACTGCGCGTCGACTGAGCCACGTAGCAGCCAGCCCCGCAGCACGTATGATAATGCATAGCCGGAGGCAAGTATTTTTAGGAACGACTGTAACTACAAATTATTCTGTGCGAAGCATTTGCCTCCATCCTACTCTACAATAGCCCCTTTGTTTACGCCAAACGTATCTGTCGGTACTTTGATCCCTAGCGAGAGTCACTATTGCGAAAGAGTAACTGCGCCAGAGAAAACGAATTTTTTACCAATTGGTTTGTGGTTCCTCAATTGGTGGACTGGTGGACTGGCAGGGCAATCATTATCGTCCAAAGACTTTTGCTGCACCCTGTATATCATTTTCTCATTTCCTACTCGAGAAGTTCAACTCAAGAACTCTTGAGTATTGAAACAGCATAGCGTTCCAGCAACGCCTGCTGGACAATTAGCGGAGGTTTGGTATCCCAACTGCCAGCCTTTCTGTTGTATAAAGGGCGATTTATACTAGATGCGACTTATCGGGCGCACGCATCCATTTGCGAAAAATATCCTATGAAGAGAACGCGCGGCCGTCGCGAGGCTGTAAACGCGTGCGACTGAGCTGCGACTGCGATGCGACTGGCCTCTATTCTTCATCATATAGTCGCACGCACGCCAGCACGCATCTGGAATAAATTGCCTTTAATCGAGAACGCACACAGCACGGCGCGATCTGGTAAAGGTCCAAGCTACCTTCACCAAATAAAGTAGCACAGCATCCGAGATACGCTCGCTGCTCACCTAGCAGGGAACTGACACGCTAATTGCCAGCTTAGCTAGTCAACTGCAGCCTTTGCAACAGCAAAGCTCGGTTACTTCTAGGGTGCAATACCTTCACCAGTGGAAAAGACAGTAAAGCGTCCACGCTACGCTTACTGTTCTCTCAACAGAGATTACAGGGTATTTCCAATGCCAATTTCTTTCATTGCCATCTTTCAAAAGACGGCCAAATGTGGTAGCTTTCCGTGGCCGCTGAAGGCTGGCCAAATGGCGCCGGGAATTACGTTTTCCACCACTCATCGTACTTTCACAATAACGAGGGTATGGTACAAAATGAATACGATGATTATATTCAGTATCGAAAAACTCCTATATGCGAAATTTGAGGGAATTCTGTGAGATATCGTTTTTACCGTGGCCAAGGAAAAAACGAAGGAACCTATCGGTAACCGAATCTGGCCGGCCAAAGGCGCCGGCCGCGGTCACACCTGAATTCGGCCTCTGGAGTCACTCATGTGTTTTGCAGGCTAATGCCTCAAGCATCTCATTGTCAGACCATGCCATAGAAGGAAACACGAGTAATAGAAGTAAAAGGCAAATCAAGATGCAAAGGCCGACGCTGGAAAAATCATCATTCTCTGGCAACTTAAGAAAGCTCAACAGCTTTTAGACAGTGTTTGAATCGCTCATCCGAAACGATGATGAGATGAACATGGACAAATTCCTGTTCCTTAAGCAAGCTCTACATAAAGCGGACAGCGGCTGTCACCACAAGCTGCATCCCAGTAGTCGGAGACAAATACCACGCAGCTGTAAACATTCTAAAGAAGCAATTCGCTCGTCCGGCGAATATGGCGGATATCATAATGAGTGAAATCGGACGCCTTAAGAGAGGCGATCTTTCGAGGCAATCAATTCAAGAATCATCCACTTGGAGCAAACGGGAGTGAAGATGAACGCAGACCGGGTGTGGCGCCGCATGATTATATCGAAGTTTCCTGAGTTCATCTGCACCGCAGTGATCCAGAAGGAAACGGAATGTGACCACCATTTCATTGTCAACGAAATCATGAGCACGATCGACATCGATTTCTTGAACGAAACCTTCCTCATGAACGGGTGTAACGTATCTGCATATATAATCCCATCTCTTCTTCAAATGAATTTCCTCGCTTAGTTCTGAGTACCTTACATTTATGGTTTAAAAAAATTCGTTTTCTCTGGCGCATTTACTCCTTCGCAATAGTGATTCGCACGAGAGATCAAAGTAATTTGGCGTTAACAAACGGGCTAGCGCTTTATTATCTAGGGAGGAAAAATTCGTTTTCTCTGGAGCAGTTACTCTTCAGCAATAGTGACTCGCGGGAGGGATCAAAGTATCGACAGATACATTTGGTGTTAACAAAGGGGCCAGCGCTCTATTATATGGGGATGGCAGCGCAAGAAAACGATTCCAGCTCACTGCGGTCGTGCTGCTGTGCACCCTTTCGTTCGTCAGCTCCGTCGACAGCGGATTATCAAATAAAAATGCTACTCCAGTGATCATTATAAATTCAGCCGTTTCGTATCTACTAAAGAATTATCGCTGTTGAACCCACCAACAAATGTTGCACTTCGACCTATCCCAGCAGAACAGTGTACAGTAATGGGAGCGCCCTTCGACAGTGAACGTGATAGTTTGAACATTCCTATTGTGGGTGCTGCGTTTAGTGGCGCAGTGTGATCTGGCCAGTTGAAGTTCGCCAAATGGTTGATGACAGCGGCTTTGTCACTAAAAGGATCATTATTCAACGAGATGAGAAAAAAAGTAAAGCAGCGAATAAATAGTGAAACAATTTTTTGTTTGATCATGGTGCATTTTTCCATCTATTCCGCGAAGATGGCGTTTCCTCTACAATATGCGTCGGAATAATGGAAATCTCGTAACACATGAGTTTTCGCAAAATTTAGAGTTTTGAAAACATTCACAGAATGTAATGTTCAATATTGAGAGGACAACAATAATGGACATCAGATTTTGGGAGTCACTCTTTTGCGACCAACAGAAGGTACTGGGCGCGTCGGTAAGTCCAGTAGGCACCGTATTTAGAGGTCTACGGAATATACCAGACTGTAGAGAGTAGTTTTTGAAGAGTTGTTGTTGTTGGCCTGCCAAAAAGCAGTTGAAAAAATGATGACCTGGTCAAATACTTGGGATTTACCCGTCAATCTTCTCGAAAACAGTCTTTATGCATCTTGGGAATAACGCCACCCCTACTTTCGATTTCAATGGAATCGATTCGCAAGAAGTTCAGAGTCTCCATGATCTGGGTGTAGTGGTAGATAGTTCTTTAAAATTTGATCAGCATGTGGATCATGTCACAGGAAAGGCATACTCTACTCTCTTTACCATTCTAAGAAATGTTCATACCAGAGATCCAAGGGTACTATCACGACTATACAAAACATACGTTTCACCCCGGATTGAGTACTGCTGCGTTGTTTGGAGTCCCTACATCAAGAAGTATGTACGCAAAGTCGAGAAAGCCCGGAAGATTTTCACTAGAATTCTATTCTATCGTCCATTTCCAGATTCGGGCTATCCATCAACTATGCTCACGTATAAAACCCACTTAGAAACGTTAAAACTTGAAAGTTTGAGATGTAAGAGAGCACACGACCTGGTATTTCGCCTCCGCATCTTACTTCAGGGAATTCTGATGCTAGCAAGAAAGTATTGGATTTTTCGTCCCGCTCATGGTAGGGATGGTTCTCTCATACTTCACTTTCCCTATCTGAAGGAACATCAATTCACCACTAGCTTCAATTCTTTACTCTCTAGAGTGGCGATGTGGTTCCGACGTTTACCATAAGATGTGGTAGGTTGCAAAAATTCAATGAGTTTTACAACGAAGTTGAAACAAATGAACATTCTCGAGGTTCTGAATATTTCTGACATTTAGACATGTTAGTGCGAGCTGCGTTGGTCTCCGGCTCCTGGATTGCTTTCCGGCTTCTGCTCAGATTCTCTCCCGATACTTCATTTCAATATCTGGTCCATGATGCCGTTTTTTGGTTTAGTAACACTGTTGTATGTTCGCTAGGGAATATCTGTAATGGATGCTGCCCAGCATTTTGCAAACTAGCGCGCACTGCGTTCCTATGGTTTACGTTTGTCGGATCACACTTACCAACTACATGAACACAACCTAAACTCCAGATTTTCATCAGTCCCAGGCAGCACTGCTGTTGCTTTTTCCTTTTCTAACTCTTTCTTTTCTATACATGCAAGAGCTGAATAAGGCTTTTTGAAATAAATAAATAAATAAATAAATAAACAAATAAATAAGTAGATAAAGTGCAAAGAACCGTTGACGAAAAATCGCTGGGGTTCTGAGCGATTATGTTAGCCAAAACACGAAGTTAGTCCGTGACTTGTGGAAATATAAGAACAAAGGTACCATCCAAATATCTGTCAATACGTTTTTTTCGATATTTTTAGAATATGGGAGGATTGTCCAAGGGGGCCTCACTTCGATGTTCCTGGAGAAAACTCCAACACAATCATTGTGCAGCGCGCCGTACCACCTATCGAACCTTTTTCCACTTCCAGGGCATTTTAATCGAAGCTGTACAAAGGAGCGGTTCGATGTGATTACGTTGTGCAAGAATGTTCGGAACACTGAAACCTGTGAAGCGGTTCTAAAAAAGTACACTGGGACAGTGGTAATAGTACCAATCGATCTGGGTATGAGGAATTGGGCTATGTTTTCGAGCACTGAATTCAAAAATAGAGTACAGTTGCAGGACTTCAGCAACGACCTTTTGTCCAAACCTACTACTGCTCGTCACAGTAAAACTACACACTTAAAGTGTGATATTTTGTTAATCCGTTCGCGATACACGCACTTTTGCGTACGTGGGACCCGTGCTCGATCGGTCAAACCCGTGGTCCCACACGGTAGCAATTTTTTCTTCCCTTAAAGGCAAAATTTTTCCATAAGAATTATCCTTCCTTTCGTAGTTTTTCGAAGGTTCCTTCTATTTCTGTTGGCTATTGATTTGTCGTTGTAAGAATTTTTTTAGAGTTCATTGTTCTTCTAGCTGTTCTAGTACGAAAATCCAATGACAAAGTTTGAGAGAGGATCTGCTTTGCCCACACCGTGTGTAATACTCTAGTATATTTATTGCTACGCTACAACAAAGGAATTCGCGAACTGTGGGCATCTCACAAAGGTATGACACTAAATGAGTGTGCACGACCGGTCGAGCACGTGGTCGCGAACGTGTTAGAACTGATTTATAGTGTGTTTTCCTTGTAGGAAACGCAATAAATTAGTTGTATGCGAAGATCATTCGCAAAAGTATCCATTTTTCCGACGCAGACTGTACATTCAGGATTTCAGGATGTAATTATCAAGACACGCGAGTGCATTTCAATCATCAGATTATCCTTTGGTGCATTGATTAATGTCAAACTTTGTGCTAGAAACTGTCACGTACTCCCATTTCACATCCAGTACTGTGTGTTTGATAGAATCGAAGGGATCCGGCTTGAACTCCTTCACTGTGACTTTGAACTCTCCAAAATTGCCAACTTCGCGTTTTTCTTTCGGCAAGTAGAAACAGCATTTTTCATGTTTCCCTTCAAGTCAAATGAATTGTGCATTAAAACAGAATAACTACGAGTAGCTCACAATCGTCTGATGATTTGTTGATTTTTTGTTGGAATTCCCAAGAATGAGCTTTTCACAGATTTTAACGGAGCGTAGAGGCAAGCAAGATATTCAAAAAAGAAGGATCGTTAATCTGTGGCGCAAGCTCATATGTAGACCCATCTCTCATTTATTCCGCTACTTCGCCTCCAAACACATGCTCATTGTTGTGTACCCGCCTGTTCCCGGATACACAAACCTTACCACTCAAGGGTCTTCTTCCTTCGACTCTGTCTCTCTCTCTAACCCTCTCTTTCCTACGAGGGTAACTCTTACCAGTACGACTGTGCTGACACTAGAACAGTATTAGTTTATTAGTAGAAAATAGGAATACGAGGGCGGCTGCGGCTGCTCGGCTAATTCCTATTCACGCACACCTAAGGCCGCAAACGACGGCCTTATATACGCCTCTGTTTCCCACCATCGCAATTCCTTGTGATCTATCCAGACGGGAGATCTCCACGCCACTAGGGAGATCATCGGTCTCCTGCCTGCCGATAACAGAGTCCGCCTCCTGGCATCACGCCATCAGCCACAACACTCATCATGCCACTAACGCAGATCGGATTCAAAGTTTCCCTGGTGCACCCACTGGGATGATGTGCACCTTATTCTCACATTTTGAACCAATTCATAGGGAAAGACCAATTAGCTAGTGGCACACATACTGAAGCATTTCTTGCGGCCCGCTCGTGCCCTCTTTCAGGTCTAGCGGGCGGCCTGCCTTATGACAGTGGTAGATTGGCGGGCTGCTCGCACGCCTAAATAAAATCGAAATACATGGAAATTCCTTGACAATGATACTATGAAAAGGCAATCCCCTCCAAAATACGAGAAAATTTAGCTGCGTCAAATCAGTTTGCTCGAGGAAAGATACAGGATTTCCGACATGGGACGATGAGGAGAGCGACATGGGGCTCCGCTGATGTTTCAGTCACCGTTATTCAATACTTCTGTAGATGACACAGTCACCGTTGCTGAAGTACTTCTTTCAGGCAATTCTTGTGATGCGTGTTCCGCCCTAATACACTCGGACCATAATCTTTTTGCAGTGTCTAATGTTCCAAGAGTTGTGGCAGGCTGCTTTTGGTAGTCATTAATAATCACGGCTCATCCCATCTATTAATTAATGTCAATGGGTCGCTTATGACAACATCTTCTCTCGTCCACGGTTTTGTCTCAAAACGGATAGGTTGAGTCGTCACATACTTCGTCATCAGAAATCGTTCTCGAGATTTGTACAGTAACTAGCGCCCTTTCGGGACGCTAGGAAGTGGGGTGGGGCAGCCACTTGAGGTCAGTGAATAAGCTTTAACTCAAGGAATTCTCAGAAAATTAATAAAAGAGCAAAACTAATCATGAAACAAGTTCAAATGCGAAATTCTCCTCATGATTCTCTACCAGTATTGCTGCTCCGCTAAAGCTGGTCTTCCAGTCTTCTTCTGGTGCTAGCCTTGCTTGACAAATTTTCATTACACACAGGTTACTTTCCGATGCATCGATATTTCCACCCTCTTTTTGTTGCCGCGTTTCTTACATGCGTACGAACCCTCCACGGGCGATTACTCCCAGCTCTGCGCGGGAAACTCCTTCAAAGGACTCTAGCAGCTGTGAACTATCTTCTGTAACCGACACACTGCGGATAATAACACGGAATCACCCAAATTGCGATTGCTGTAGGGGTACTCGAGCTGACTTGGGAAGGGTTTGACTGGGACTCAGAGGAAGTAGAGGTTGTCGATTGAGACATAAATAAGAATGCGGGCGAGACTTGGCAGCAAAAATAAGGTTACATGAAGATGAGCACAAATGAGCGCTAGAGCCACTTTCAAAAAAGAGCTGACTGGCTGCGTAGGACTAATACTACTCCGAACACTGTCATGTGACAACGAACTCACCCTCTCCCCCATTGGTGGACCCGCCGCATGACCCTTCCCCTACAACGAAACCCATTTTCTCACTGTAGGAGCATGACGGGCACATTCTACATCGGTGAACTCGTGTTCCGGCGTTTTCCTCAGTCCTCAAACGCGTATTCTGGCATTTACTGCTTGAAACAGGCGGACTTGTATCCTGTCGTTTTCACCACTGCTTTTGCAGGGCGGACCAGTACCCCGTAGTTTTATTCACTACTGTGCCAAGGCGGCCCCATCCTCTATCGCCGAATTCGTATCCTGTCGTTTCCCATAATATGGGCTACGGCTGACCCATCCGCTATCGTAGACCCGTACTCTGTCGTTTTCCTCACTAATGGGACATGGTGTACCCCCTCCCTCCATTCAGTTTACTCGTGTTCTGGCGCTTTCTTCTCTTCCATCGGCGGACCCAAATCATGGCGTTTTCACCACTTGTTGGCCAATGCGGACCGGTACCCTGGCGTTCCCTATACTATGGGCCATGGCGGATTCATCCGCCATCAGAGACTTGTATTCTGTCCTTTTCTACACTACTGGGCCACGGCGGATCCATATTTTCTATTGCTGTAAATGTATCCTGGAGTTTTCACAGAGGACCGCACCGCTGACGCGATCCCACCTTGGAGGGGGCGGATGACCGCACCGCTTCCGCGGAGCCACTGCGAAGGGCGCGTACGACCGCACCGCGGCTGGGAGGCTATTGAAAACCGTTAAACGGTGTGATTGAGTTGTAGGGGTGTAATTGTGCTCCGTATATTCTGCAACCTGAGCTCCATGAACACTGTCTCACCCGTTGGCTGCAAGACTGCCAGCGGGAGACGCGGGTCCCGCCGCGAACTGTATTCGTCATCCAGCCATTAAAGACGATGACGAAACCACTATCGCATCCATGGCGGAGTGTCATGGGTTGAGGGTCCCAGAACGAAAGCGTGTCTGAGTCCCTAAAAATCGGCCAACCGTCTCACAGTCTGCGCATCAGGGCTCCCATTGTCTATGAGTGCCGCCGCGTCAAGACCCCCCTATGCCTGCTGTTTTCGGGCTTACGGCGCTTTGTTAAAGAGATATAGCCTGCGTGAGCTGTTGAGACAGTTGCCATATTCGTGGTTAGGTGTTTAGCGTGTCTGACTGGATCAGTGAGCGCATACTTAACTGTCCCTTCGCAGAAGAGGATGAAGAACAGAAAAATCACCAAGCCGAAATCAAACTTCCGCCAAAATAGTTGCCATATTCATGTTTTTATATTATATTCATATTATTCGTAGTCGAATTTCGAATTTGTTATATTATATTATATTATTATTGTATTGTATTATATTATATTATATTATATTATATTATATTATATATTATATTATATTATATTATATTATATTATATTATATTATATTATATTATATTATATTGTTATATTATATTATATTATATTATATTATTGTTATATAGATATCAAGTTGAATCGGTTACATATAGCTACAATTATTAGGTCGTCAAGTATGAAATGTCTGATTTCGAATGGGACAGTTTCGAGTAATGTTCCTCCAACAAGATGTTTCTCCAACAGGTACTAGCAATCCAAATATGCACCAATGCTACCGGCACAGCCTTGCCATGTTAGCGGTAGCATGGCTGCGCCAACAGCTTGGAAGCCTGGGAAGCAAGAGGCGATAAGGTGGCGAAGGGCATTTCCAACATCATGTTTACCATATTGAGGAACTCCAATACTCATTATTCTGCCCGCCCCGAGCGAAAGTAAAAGGATTGGTAAAATGAACAAATCGATATTCGGCATAAAATGGCTATCATGTTTGCAATCAGCGTATTGAAGAACCCCAGGTGACATGTCCCTGTCCGTCCCCGTGCTAAAGCAGAAAAAATCGATAGAATCGATAAATATTGATAATGAAATATATAAATATATCTCATATAATAATAAATATACGGAAAATAAATCAGGTTGTGAAGCAATCTCGGCTACCCATTCGACTTGTATTCCGCTCTCCGCCAACGTTGAAAGACCTGCTTACGTCCACACGCGTTTACGAAAGCAAGTGCCTCGAAACAGACTGTCGTTACTGCATTGGGGAAAAGATATGTGATCTTCGAGGCACTGTGTATATGATTAAATGCAATGGATGTGGTGAAACGTATATCGATGAAACGATGAGACCGCTACGAAAAAGACTAGATGAACACAGACGTGCGTTGGCTAACCCTGCTTCATACCCGAAAGAAAGTTTTTCGAGGCACCGGACCCTGAAGCACACGAATGAACCGCCACCCATTTTTACGGTCCGTGTCCTCCACCGTCACCTAACGAGAACATTAGAGAGGAAGATAATGGAAGCCAGGGAAATAAGAAGGAATGGACCGGAAATAAACACCAAAGAGGAGCTAAAGGACGTTCTGGGGTTGATCAGCTGATTAGATCTCTCGGCCCTCTCAGTATTCTGATCCCAGTAGCACCCACTCCACGAGGGGCAGCGAAGGGTGAGGTCCCTTTCCTTCTTTGTAGCCAACTCCTAATATTCTGTCTCATGAGATTTTGTTTTGTGTAGGTTAGCACCACTGTGTAGGTACACAAGTCATCCTTTCTCGTCTCACCACACGGTGGCGTTGCTAATTTGCTTATGTTTGCTTGTATGCGGATGAGTTTGTATTGTATTGCATGGATATTAAGGTCTGACGAAGGCATTAGATGCCGAAAGCTCACCGGAATAAAGCTTGAAAGGAGAGCCTCAACAAATCAACAGAATTTCAATATTGATATTCTTGAATACTGTGCCACACAGCTTCTTAATTGAGCACGTTTATTATCTACTTATTATTAATTGGCAATTCACGTGTGTATGTGAGTCTGTACACGAGAACCAGCCAACAAAAACGAAAAAGACCTACACCATCGTGTTCAGCGCATCGAGTTATGTTCGAAAAGGTTGCAAATTTTAATTTTTACCTTGATTTAGAGGTGTTTCGGGCCACTTTTGTCACGTTCAAACATGTTAAGGACCGACTGTTGTGTTTACCAAAGTTGCAATGAATGAGATAAGCCCAGACAGTATAAAAGGGAAGAGATGGGTAGGATCTCTTTCTATCGAAGAGAAGGAGCCAGAAGGGCGAAGAAGGACACGAATGAGGGTCGACGGTGCAGGGCTGGGCCGGCGCCCATGAGGGGTGATAATGCTATACAAAGGGTCCACTGTTGCGGCAACGGTGCGCCGCCGTCCAAAAGTGGGGAGACGCCTGGAGTCGGGTCCCACGGTGTGATAATGGTGCGCTGGCGTCCAAAAGTGGGGAAACGCCTGGAGTCGGGTCAAACGGTGTGATAAGGGTGCGTTGGCGTCCAAAAGCGGGGATATGCCTGGAGACGGGTAAAAGGGTGTGATAAGGGTGCGCCGGCGTCCAAAAGTGGGGAACACCTCGAGACGGGTCCAGCGGTGTCACACAAGGAAAGACGTCGCTCGCCTGTTCCACAGCTTTGGGAAGCGCGCCTCGGAGCCAGAAATCTCGAAGGTGCAAAAAACGAGAGTTTTGATAAATGAGGAATGGCCGGCGAGATGTTAGAGAGATGCCACATGAAGGCAACGCGAGCGAAGCGAGCACGAAAAGAAGCCTGAGAGTTTGGCGTCAGCCGGACGATCAGGCTGGTATCGATAAATAGAGAATAGATAGAGAATAGAATAGATAGAGAATCGATAAATTGATATCTGGTGCAAAATGATTGTCATGAGCGTGTTCAGCGTATTGGGAACTCTTCCAGGACGGAATTTCTCCCATGGGTTGAAGGTAAAGTGGCTTAAGCCCACACAGAGTTGCCAGCGAGTGAGTTCACGCTGGACGACAAAGGGGTGTCACGGCAAGCCTTTGCCGCTCAGTGACACTGGGGATACTCAAGAGTTTAGGGGTGGCTCAGCGATTAGCATTAGTGCATCTTCTCTACAAAATCAGTGATTCTTACACATGACTTGAATTTCTGTAGAATTCCTTGTTATAAATGAACGTGAGTGTGAGGAACGCCTTTTAAATATATTTCAAATATTAACATTGTGAACCTGGTGTCCAGGTAGGCGCGTGTGCCTCATTACCATAATCCCTACTGCATCCGGCTACCAGGGCTACAATTCATGAAATGTTTACCACGCAAACCAACGATGGTTAGAGACACATGTTATTCCATAGATTACGTAACGTTGAGAGACGCAGGATGCAAGGGTTGGTTTGCTCACCCGATTTTTCGTTTTTTTGCGTTCATGAATCCTAGCCCAGGTGTCCAGGTGGAGGCGTGCGCCTCATTAGTATAATCCCTGTTGTACCAGGCTAAACTACAGGGAACGTCAATCATGATTACCACTCTCGCGGACTGACATGCAGCAGTATTCAGGCGGCGCGGTCGATAGGAGTGGATGTTGGGTGTTGTCTCGCCCTCGTCGCGTAGATGTTGCGGCGCTCCAGTTCGCGGGAGTGGCAATCGTGATTGACGTTGACTGTAACTACGCTACATCTTGGTCATCCATGACTAAAATACTCGAAAAATAAAAGGTAACATAAAGGGTATTGAACATAAAGCTGAGGGTTACGGCAATCGGCAGCTCTCAGATTTCAGAAAATGCTCTAGAATTGATGAGCCTCGGTCGTTCTCCCTCGCCAGCACACAACGTGAATGCAGTAACGTTCCGTAAGCAAGTAGGAGTGCTCCACAAATTGAGAGATCGTCCTCGAGAAAAAGTGAAAAGTGATAATCGAGCACAAAACCTACCCCTAGTCAGCAAAAGATTGTTGCACAGGGTTCCTTTCCCGCGCCTCTTTTACAAGAACCAGAGCCTCCTTGTGGAGTAGATGTTAAGTTACGCATATTATTATCAGCGGTACTTTATGTCTATAACAAGTACAAAAGGTACCGTTACAGCAACATAACACGCAAACAGTGGGAGGGGTTTAAAGGCAGCACCTACGGAAATTTTCGACTTTATGATCTTTGCATAAATCGAAGGTACTGAGGGTGCTGAACACTTTCTTGAATACGATACTTTCCACTAACATTAAAATTACCACTTTTATGAGCACATAATCAGGGTTCTTCCAACAGGGGTGGTCGAGTTGCGCGAATCTTGGGATGAGGACCAATAGCAAACGATCGATAAGGCTTACTTTTTTATCAGGCGGATTTTGCCAAAATCAGTTATTATTTGTGAATTGCGGCCCCGTGGCATCGTGGCAAAATTAATAACCATTGGGAAATTCACACCGATCAACGAAGGGGTCTCTCAAGGACCTAAACATCATAAAGTTCCCTAACCGAAAAGGAATGCGAGAAAACTGGAATTCGTTAAAAACTACCATTATTAGCAGTCAAGCAACCGTGAAATGCTAATGCAGAAGGATCGCAGTTACTATTAGTATGAAAAAAACGAGAAATGAGGGAAATTGGATTAGTTCCCGGAGCAAAGTGAGAGAATCACTGGAGATGGGCGTTATCGCTTACACCTTTATCGGTTATCGAGACGCGGATTGTGCCGTTCCTTTCCAAGGCAGCACCCACGGAAAATTTTGTTCCGAAGATTTTGACAGTTTTGAAAAACCCTGAACTTGAGGAGTACTTTTGCCGTACAAGCAGCACTGCGAGTGTCCCTGTACATATTTACAATACCATCGCCTAGGTTCAGACGGACTTGTTTCTCAGCTGATTGTACGTGTTTTCTCGGTTGCATTCGGTTGTATTGGGGCACCGAAATCTTCTTGGGGCGCGGGAAAGATCGATTTCCAGCTGATCTATTTGCTGAATCATCGCCCATCTCCAGTGATTCTCTCACTTTGCTCCGGGAACTAATCCAATTTCCCTCATTTCTCGTTTTTTTTTCATACTAATAGTAACTGCGATCCTTCTGCATTAGCATTTCACGGTTGCTTGACTGCTAATAATGGTAGTTTTTAACGAATTCCAGTTTTCTCGCATTCCTTTTCGGTTAGGGAACTTTATGATGTTTAGGTCCTTGAGAGACCCCTTCGTTGATCGGTGTGAATTTCCCAATGGTTATTAATTTTGCCACGATGCCACGGGGCCGCAATTCACAAATAATAACTGATTTTGGCAAAATCCGCCTGATAAAAAAGTAAGCCTTATCGATCGTTTGCTATCGGTCCTCATCCCAAGATTCGCGCAACTCGACCACCCCTGTTGGAAGAACCCTGATTATGTGCTCATAAAAGTAGTAATTTTAATGTTAGTGGAAAGTATCGTATTCAAGAAAGTGTTCAGCACCCTCAGTACCTTCGATTTATGCAAAGATCATAGAGTCGAAAATTTCCGTAGGTGCTGCCTTTGAACCCCTCCCACTGTTTGCGTGTTATGTTGCTGTAACGGTACCTTTTGTACTTGTTATAGACATAAAGTACCGCTGATAATAATATGCGTAACTTAACATCTACTCCACAAGGAGGCTCTGGTCCTTGTGAAAGAGGCGCGGGAAAGGAACCCTGTGCAACAATCTATTGCTGACTAGGGGTAGGTTTTGTGCTCGATTATCACTTTTCACTTTTTCTCGAGGACGATCTCTCAATTTGTGGAGCACTCCTACTACCTTACGGAACGTTACTGCATTCACGTTGTGTGCTGGCGAGGGAGAACGACCGAGGCTAATCAATTCTAGAGCATTTTCTGAAATCTGAGAGCTGCCGATTGCCGTAACCCTCAGCTTTATGTTCAATACCCTTTATGTTACCTTTTATTTTCCGAGTATTTTAGTCATGGATGACCATGATGTAGCGTAGTTACAGTCAACGTCAATCACGATTGCCACTCCCGCGAACTGGAGCGCCGCAACATCTACGCGACGAGGGCGAGACAACACCCAACATCCACTCCTATCGACCGCGCCGCCTGAATACTGCTGCATGTCAGTCCGCGAGAGTGGTAATCATGATTGACGTTCCCTGTAGTTTAGCCTGGTACAACAGGGATTATACTAATGAGGCGCACGCCTCCACCTGGACACCTGGGCTAGGATTCATGAACGCAAAAACAAGAAAAATCGGGTGAGCAAACCAACCCTTGCATCCTGCGTCTCTCAACGTTACGTAATCTATGGAATAACATGTGTCTCTAACCATCGTTGGTTTGCGTGGTAAACATTTCATGAATTGTAGCCCTGGTAGCCGGATGCAGTAGGGATTATGGTAATGAGGCACACGCGCCTACCTGGACACCAGGTTCACAATGTTAATATTTGAAATATATTTAAAAGGCGTTCCTCACACTCACGTTCATTTATAACAAGGAATTCTACAGAAATTCAAGTCATGTGTAAGAATCACTGATTTTGTAGAAAAGATGCACTAATGCTATTTGGCTGAGCCACCCCTAAACTCTTGAGTATCCCCAGTGTCAATGAGCGGCAAAGGCTTGCCGTGACACCCCTTTGTCGTCCAGCGTGAACTCACTCGCTGGCAACTCTGTGTGGGCTTAAAGGCAGCATACGCTGAAATCCTTGCATTGGAGATTTCCCCGAATTTCGGGGTTTTTCGGGATGGCAAACTCATAGGCAGGGATGAAACTGCGTGAAAAACGCAAGAAACGCAAGAAATGAACGCGCTCTTTCTCACTTGCTGAAGGCGCGGACGAGTGCTTCGCCGTGGGGTGTGCGTGCGTCCCACCACGAAACCCTGTGAATGGTACGTATCGCACGCATCCACTGCGGCAGACCACCCACGGCGATAGCGTTAACTGGCGCGTCGGGCCGTTGAAAGGCCGGCGTGGCCGCGACAGCGATTCTTGTTTCTCTGCAGGTAGGTCATCATTTCTTGTGTTCTTCTCACATTTGTGATGTGCTTACTCTCTATTTTACCACCCACACCTCAGCTACGAGTCGAGGATTTCGGCTGGTGCTGCCTTTAAGCCACTTCACCTTCAACCCATGGGAGAAATTCCGTCCTGGAAGAGTTCCCAATACGCTGAACACGCTCATGACAATCATTTTGCACCAGATATCAATTTATCGATTCTCTATCTATTCTATTCTCTATCTATTCTCTATTTATCGATACCAGCCTGAGCGTCCGGCTGACGCCGGACTCTCAGGCTTCTTTTCGTGCTCGCTTCGCTCGCGTTGCCTTCATGTGGCATCTCTCTAACATCACGCCGGCCATTCCTCATTTATCAAAACTCTCGTTTTTTGCACCTTCGAGATTTCTGGCTCCGAGGCGCGCTTCCCAAAGCTGTGGAACAGGCGAGCGACGTCTTTCACACAAGAGACCAGAAGAGGGTTGGTTGGCCTATCTAACACGCAAATAAATCTATCCAACACAAATCTATCCATCGATTAAGGTATTATAAAATGGTATAAATAGACTAGCTCCAAGAACATCATTTTGCACGCGATCTCCGCACATCCAACAGCTGTAAAACGCCCCTTTTACGTAACATGTTCAGGACCGCTGGAAAAGTTTGCACTGATGGAACTGAGCGCGAAGAGTATCTACGGTTGGCACAAAATATTGACGCTGCCATGAAATCCTGCAATGAACAAACAAAACGATTGCTTGTTGATCACCAATGAGATCCTGCCTAATTGTCTCTCTGTGAGCTGTAGATCATTCTACCTGGACCCCAATCCGATCACCATTCAGGAGTCATGGTGACACTCATTCGTAAGTGACAGTCACCAAGAGTGTGGACGACAACAGCTAAATCGGTGGACCTTTCTGGTAGGTTGTACTTCTCTGTTTGTGATATCCAGATGTCCTTGGGAGAATGTCACTAGGTTAGTTGGTGGGGG